>JAWWLR010000166.1:11918603-11929379 GCA_035041075.1 Acraspis erinacei | reverse complement strand
CATTCATACTGGGGAGCTCGTTTATAGGGATCCAAACATTCACCCTGGAGAGCCCTATAAGGAACCAACATTCATACTCGAGTGCCCATTTATAAGGATCCATCTTTCTCACAAACGATAGTTCCAATACCAAAAACTCAACGATTCAAAATATTTATTTTACATATACGGCGAGAGAAAAACTCAACTTCAAACGCGTACACCGACATACCCGTTCATCAAAAGGAAAAAATAAAAAGAAAAGTTAATAATTAAAAGTCAAAAATTAATAGTCCGAAGATAAAAATGTGATTATCACAGCCCAGAAAACTTCAGACGATGCGGCGGTCTGTTCTGCAATATCGCCTTCTGCATTAGATGTAGCGAATTTCGAGCTTCCAGCTCCTCCAAGATTTGTACACACCTGGCATGAACGTTCCCAGTGAAGCAGATCACCACCGGGTGGATGGTAACCTTCTTCACCCTCCACACGGTCAGGATCTTCTGCTTCAACTCCGAGTATTTCTGGATCTTCTCAGTATATGGAAGCCTTATACTGTTGTTAAGAGGAACGCTGATGTCTATTATTCTCACGTGTTGGATGTTGCTTGTGCAGCTGTTTATCTCGCCACCGAGCAGCTAGCTGTTCAGCATTGAGATGTCCGATTTTCTGGAAATCGACAGCTGCAAGTTTTAAGGGGGTATACAGGTCAACTCTACAGACGTAGTCGTAGAGTATGATGTTAGGCCTTATTTGGAAATATTCTCGTAATTGCGTAACCTGAGTGTCACACAGCCTACAAACGTTTCGTGTGGGGGGTTTCCAAAAATTTAGTTTTTGTATGTTTTTAATGCTATTTTGTACGATTTAAACAATAAACAGAACTATCAAAAAATGATTCGTGGAAAATTAATTCATTTTTACATTCTCGTCGAACAAAGTCAGTAAAATTTGATCTTTCTAATTTTTGTTAAATGTCCACGTTTTGAGACCCCCTGAATCCGAAAAACAAGTTTTTATGAATGTGTGTACGATAACTTTTGAAAAAATTAATCTATTAGAGTGGCCTTTGGTACACTCTTTTAGTGTCCCAAACTAAAGGTCAAGTTTGTTAACCAGCCATTTTGGATACAACTTCAAAAAGTTAGCGCATTTTGGATATTTTTGAGACCACTTTCTTTCAAAATTCAAAAATTCTCTGTACGGATATTCATAGTATTTAAAAAAGCGAACAATTTATCCTAATGACATTTTTTCACAAAACCAAAAATTACCAGAGTTCTAACATTTACACAATTTCAAAAAACACACGAAAAAGAACATTTTAAACCAAATAAGGCACGATATGAAAAAAGGCAAAACAATAAAAACGTGTATTTTTGAATGCCCTGCAAGATTATAATAACAATTTTTTTACTTTTCTTGAAAAAAAATTCAAATTTTGAAAGTATAAAAAATAATGGAAAATCAAAAAATTACATTTTCTTAATAAAAAAAGTTTTTTCTTTTAAGAATGCGCGTTGCTTGAAACGGGACAATTAAATTACGTCTGTTTTAATACCAATTCAAGATATGCATTGTAATAATATACATTAATGGAAATGACAAACAATGTGAGGGACATATTCGAGTGCAAAGCACAAGATACGTCATGCGAATGTGTTCGTTAAAGCCGAAGGAGCTTTAACAAAAGCGAATTCACAATCACCAAATTACTGTTGTCGATGCTTTGACCTCTAGTTTTAAAAAGTCTGTGCACAAGTGTGGGGAATATACAAAGACCGAACGCGTAGCGTGAGGTAAATAAAATGTCGAGCGCGAAGCGCGAGATAAATATACTATCTAGCGCGAAGCGCGCGAACCACCACCCGCGCGCCTTAGGCGCGCTCAAACTTGCGAGCCGCGCACAGAGCGCGCGGTGAGACAATGCTCGCGCGGCGGGCAGATTTTTTACAATGTATTTGGTGCGGGGTCCTTTGGTTATTATTATTCTCACGTTAGGCTTTTCCATTTAATTTCCTTAGCATTGTGGTTAAAAACATGTTGTGCCATGTCTTTTTTTAAACTCCGCTGAAACAGAGCGCAATACAGGGGTCACACTCTCTGTTAATATATCATTAAAATCTTTTGCATGAGTACATATACGTATTTGCCTGGATGTTTAGCCAGAGGAGAGGAAAACTGCAGAAAACAACCGCCAAAGTTTAACCCGTTTTCCGACCATGGAGTTTGAAGCCAGGCATATGAACCTACCCATTGCATGCACACAATCATCTTCAGGGTCCAAATTTGATTTCTTTTTGATAAATCGTCGGTTAATTGGAATTTTTTGGCAAAGCTCCATATTCCTATTTCCCACCTCGAGAAATGTTGATATCGATTTTCTCACTTATGCCCTGTTTGTAGATATATATAAATATTAGGTTAGACAATTTTAATGTACCTCGTGGAATTGTGTTTTTGCATCATTTAATTTTTACCATAATTTTTGTTTGAGGTTGCCTATTTTCTTGACAATATGTTCTTTTACCCCATCTAGCTTTAAGAACCAAAAAGAAGGATCTGGGAGTATAAGATGTAACAGCCATATTTTTGTATATAATATTCAATCATGTTTATTTTTAAAGCTTTTGAATAATTTTATTTTATTTTGACGGAAAGGTAATCAGAGTTTGTGAATTGTAATGTATCCGTGAAACGTAATTTGGTAAAATCAAATGAAAACTTAGTTGAGCTCAGTTCGGTTCTAATTAGTCGAAAACGTTAATTGAAGACACTGTCATAGCGACATCAGTCACTTCTAGAACCATTAAAACTTTGTTCATGCGAATGAGGACTGTATATTATTATATAGAGTTTCTGAAATTAAACTTATAACTAGATGTCACATGAAACAGGCATGCGGTTAGCTGGACTATGTCTTAATCGCATGTGATTTGAGAGCTGCTTTGCTGGAGCATTTATTTGCTAAGCCAAATAGTATTTCGGAATTTGCTGGAAATCTTAAGGGGATGACGTAAACTTTGAAACGCCATTTTGAATTAAAGCTTGAATGTGTTTAAAACAAATTTTGTAAAAAAATGGCACACATGTAAGTAATTTGTTGTTTAAAAAATGCAATGAACAATCCACAGTTTGTGCCTAAAAAAATACATGTGTTGAAATATATTTTTATAAAAGCAACTTATATATTTTTCAATAGTATAAATTTATTAAGTTAGTTTTAAATACTTTAGGCTTAGGGTTTTTGTGGGTTTTTTTATTACTATACATCCTTTCTTAATCCTTTTTTGCTCTTCAGATGATTTTTCTTACAAAAGTATTGTTTCTGCAAGTTCTTAACTTGGGCTACTCTTTCCCTATATTAAAAAAAAACTGTTCCAATCACTATTACTATACATCCTTTCTTAATCCTTTTTTGCTCTTCAGATGATTTTTCTTACAAAAGTATTTTTTCTGCAATTTCTTAACTTGGGCTACTCTTTCCCTTTATTAAAAAAACTGTTCCAATCATTAGTCGTGTATACTTTTCATTTAAATTAGTTCTGAATTTTTTTACATTATCATCCTAATGAGAAGGTATTGGTTTAGTGTAAAAATTCCCCTTGCCGGTTTTCATAAAATCTCCACGTATTGAGACCTCCTGAGTCTGTATACTGCAGGCACGATAACTTTCGAAAGATTGGTCAGATTAAATTCTGCTTTGGCACACTTTTTAGGGCCTAAAAAGAAAGAATAAGTTCTTAAACCAGATATTTTGGATGAAAATTAAAAAAGTGAGCACATTTTCGAAATATTTGAGACTAATTTTTCCAAGATTTAAAAATAATTCGATGTACGGATATTTAGAGTACTCTGAAACTCGAAGAATTTATTTTTATGACTTTTTTGATAAAATGAAAATTATCAGATTTATAAAATTTTCAAAATCCAAAAAAATAAACCAAAATGAACATTTTAAGCCACACAACGCGTGATATTAAAAAAGTCAAGAGAAGAAAAACGTTTATTTTTTAAGCACGACAAGATTATCATAAAAAAATTTTGAATTTTGTCGAAAATTTAAATTTTGATCATATAAAGAATAACGAAAACTAAAAAATTCCATTTTACGGCCAATTTATGCAAGATACGAAAACAATGAATTAACTAAAATTGTGCGCCCTGAAAAGATCTACAAATTTGTCGTTAATCATAGCACAAGGTATGCAAAAAATAAATATACAAACGTTGCTTTTTGTTTTAATCGTAAAAAATAATATTGAAAATTAAAAAATTAAATTTTTCGAAAAACGACACAAGGTGTGAACTAAAATTAACAGACTAAAGTTTTCCATCCCAAAAAGATATATAAATTTTGTATTAATCATTTTTAGGTAGGACGATTAGATTTTCTTTCAATCGTAAAAAATAAGATTAAATTTTTTTAATTTGTGGAAAAACGACACAAGAAACGAACGAAATTAAAAGAAAAAGGTCTTTAACCAAAAAATATCTACAACTTTTTTTATAAACTACAATAACATTTGATTTACCAAAATTTTTTGCCTGAATTACATCTACATTGAATGGCCATTTGTTTAATGATAAAAATAAGACAGTAAAAATAATTTTGTTGCAATACTAATGAATATCATAAATGGTAATAATATAAGTTTATTAAATGGTATACATTTTTCAGGATGGCTAAGAATCAAATTTAATGCAAAATGAGAAACAAATATGAAATTAACCATTAAAAAGGAGATTTGTACTGATATAGTTGAACATATACTGATAGAGTTGAACATAATCTAGAAAAATTCGAATTTTCGACGAAATCGAATGCGAGGCACGAGATACGGCATGAGAATGTGTTCGTTAAAGCCGAAGGAGCTTTAACTAAAGAGAATTCACAATCAATAAATGACTGTTGTCGATGCTTGGGCTTTTCATTTTAAAAGGCTTGCGCACAAATTTGGGGTACATAGAAAGGCCGAGTGCGCAGCGCGAGGTAAATGCATCATCGAGTGCGCAGCGCGAGAACCAATAGTCGCGCGCATTACACGCTTTCAAGCTTGTGAGCCGTGCGCGCAGCGTGCTATGAGAATGTGCAAATTGAAGTAGTTGGTTAGAAATTCGTCTTTCTTGATTAAAAATTTACCTATTTAGTTTAGGATTCAACTATTTTCTTAAAAATTCGTTTTGATTATTTATTTCAACTAATTAATAATTCGTCTTTTGGTAGAAAATTCATCTTTTGTTGTAGACTAGTCAGCTTTCTTCGTTAAAATACAACTTTTTGGTTGAAAATTAAACTTTTCGGGTTAAATTTCAAGTGGCTTCTAAAAAATTCGTAATTTGGGCTTCAAAATTTAACGGTTTTCGGTTGAATTTTAATCTTTTCTGTTTGAAAATTCGTCTTTTTGGATTAAAAGTTAGTATTTCCTGACAGGAGTCATCTTTCTGGGTTAAAAATAATTTTTTTAATGGAAAAGAACTTCCTTGTTAAAAAATTCAACTGCCTTAAAAAAAATCGTCTTTTGCTCTGCAAATTTAAATATTTTTGGTTGAAAGTTCACTTTTTTTATAGAAAATTCAATTATTTGGTTAAAAAGTTGAGCATTTTGGTCAATAATTTAACTGGTTTGTTGAACATTTGCCTTTGTGTATAGAAAATTTTCCTCTTTGGATTAAATATATCTTCTTTTATGGTAGCAAAGTACTCTTGATTGCAGTTTCTACTGTTCGGTTATAAATGTAACTGTTTGGTTGAAAAGTAGTTTGTTTTCAAAAATGCAACTATTTGGTTAAAGATGCATCACTCTTAGTAGAAAACGATATATTTGTTGAAAATAAAAGTTGTTTTGATTAAAATTCAACTGCTTTGTTGATAATTAATCTTTTGGATAGAAAATTAAATTTCTTGGATTAAAAGTTAATCTTTTACGATAGAAAATTAATATTTGATTGGTTAAAATTCATATTTCTAGGTTGAAAATTAATTTTCTTGTTAGAAATTATTTTGTTTAAAATATATCTTTCTTCGTTAAAAAATTGTTTGTTTTCTGGACAATTCAACATTTCAGGTTAAAAAAACAATATTTAAAAAAAATCGTCTTGTTGGCCTAAAAATTAAACTATGTATTTGGTTGAAGATGTGATTTAATTTGATTTAATTTAATTTCTATTCGTCTATTCAGGTTGAAAATTCAACTACTAGGCTATAACTTCTATTACTTATTAAAAATTCGTCTATTGTCTTTAATGGTGTCCATCTATTACGATTTTAAATGAAACTGTTTAATTGTAAACTATTTTTTTAGATTCTTGATATATTTCGACTGTAAATGTTAGGAATTTAAACCATATCATACTGAATTCCATATTTATCTGGAGAACTACTAATTATTATTCAAAATGCTCACTACCGTTAATGCTTAATAAAAAAGTATTTTATGGATTAAGAGAAAAAGCTAATTGAAATAGAATGTATTACCAGAACTCTTGGTAAATTTTAACTATTTTGATTAGTATTGATTTATATTAGACTTTCAAGGAAGTAGTGCGAAAAATTAGATATCTGATAAAATAGTTTTTATATGCTATAAAGAATCAAAATAATATTACGAATGATTTCATTTCAAATAAAAGACATTTTTCTAATAAAAAAATTCGAAAACTTACTTTTGCAATGGAATTATTTCTTACTATTGCTTCTTATCAATAATTTAAGAATAGTTGAATAGGAATAAATTATGGCTTTTTTGGAGGAAAATATTCTCTAAAACACTACTGTTTACTGATTTTAAAAATCGGACACAGTAGAGTTGTTGGCAAAGTTTTCCTTGAAAAATTACCAATTCTTCGTTTAAATTCCACTATTTTAAAAGAATCGGTAAGAAGCTACAGTAAAAAAATTCAATTTCAGACATGATGGGTAGTTTTATTTAAATTCTTAAAAGCATAGAAAACTTTTTTCCAGAGACTAGTCTTTTTGTGAAGTATTTGAAATGACTTTTTTTCAGTTTTGAATTAACCTTTTTGAAACTGTCATTCTGAATTTTCAGGATGTGTTCAGAAACGCTTAAAGCTAAAAGTTGTCAATTTATCTAAATCTAAATATCTTTATACTTTTGAAAACAATACTTAGGAATATCTAGAATTTCTAGCATTACGCGTTTATTTCTTCAGAAAATATGTCTCTTTTTCATTTATAAAACTGATATAACTTAGTCATCACCAAACAATTGTATGAAATTATCCGCAAATATTGCACATTTAAATTTATTATTAATTCAATACTAACCAATGAAATCCATATTAGTTATCTTTCACTTTTAATTTAAATCTTTAAAAATATCCAGAGTAAAAACTAATAAATTCGTGTAAAATAATTGAATACTAGTAATAAAGTAAAAATGTCCCTTAAATGTATTGAATCTATTATGTACGTCGGATTTCCTCCGATTGTTATTTTTGTATTGAACTTTTTCTTTCTCTTTAAATTAAATTAAATTTTGCAAGATTTTATTAGAACTACGAAATATTTATTCTCTACATTAAATATTTTACAAGAAACTGTCGCACATGTTATGCTAATTGAACGAAATAACAGGCTATAAGATAATCTATTGACTTCCCTAGTAAAAATGGATTTCCTGGAGTAGCTGATGCAACTATAGCTACTCGTGAATATTAAACAGGTGGTCTTAAATATAGACCACGACAAAGAAAAAGTTTGTATCTTTCGTGATATCTGGTGCTTGAAGATTGCATCTCCCATTTGAAACTTTTCCAATTTGGTCTAATTTAAAAAATTCTTATTTCGCATTATAACGTCAGTTATTCGAGAAATGGAAAACGAAACGTGCATCGTCTTCTTGCGCAAGAAACTTACCAATGAGAAATGTAGCAGATGCAAGATAAATAATTTTGAAACTCGATCATTTTGCGGTATATAAATTTGAAAAGAATATTTTTCAAATCCATCAACTTTCCTTTAAATTAGAAAAAATTTCATTTTTACTAAAATAGTAACTTAAAAACCTACTATCAATATTACGCGCACTACAGCTCGCGAAAAAGATGTCATTGTCGATTAATAATAGTCAAATATAAAACAAAATTATTATGCTTCCAATTTTAAAGTTTAGAGTTTATTCATTTGAAAAAAAAAATAATTTTAGAGGCATCGAGTTTGAAATATTCCGTAGAGAACTTTATCAAATTAAAAATAATGAACTATTGAATGTCTAGTCTCATTCCCAATTAAAATTGTACAGTTTGATAATTTAAAAAGTAATAATTTGAGAGACATGAAGTTTGAAATGTTTAATACCGAAAATTATCAAATTAAAAATAATTCAATATTGAATTCCTAGATCTCACATGCATCTATTCTTACGCTGCTTTAAAAATATTCATTTCATAATATCTTTTTCGAAATTTTTCAATTGCGTAGGAATGAAATTGAAACATATTATATAGTGAAATAATTCAATTTCATATATGTCTGATTATTAAGTCAGTAATTTTGAACTTGTCGCAAAATAAAATTATTCTAGTTTTGTATATTTTAAGTCGAAGTCTTAAATTTCGACGATATCTAATTAAAAAATATACACCCTTAACGTAGGTGTCATTAAAGTAAACACATTTTTTAGGAGAAAAGATTTAAATTAAAGAAAAGATTTTATTTGAACAATGTATAATGCAACTAAATTTTGTCTTACTATCGCTTTTTACCATTTTTTTTAAATAGTTGAATTTGATTCATTTAATGGCTTATTTTTGCGCGGGAAACATTCTCTACAACTTTACTGTTTTTAATTTTAAAAGTAAATACTTCTGTGACTGAAATCTTCTCACATTTAAAAAAATCTTTTTTAAATAAGCCTAACGAAAGTTGGGCCATTTTACAGAGCCTCGGTGGCTCAGTTGGTTGGACGCTCGAACTACACCTCAGAGGTCCGGGGTTCAATCCCTGAGCCGGTCCCTCCGGAAATTTCTCTATGTACCTTTACCGAGGTTCTGGTGGTTCGGAACCCACCTTCAGCTGTAGGTCCCCCCGTCCGTGCACGTGACTGCAACCGAGTCCTTCAATGATGGGGTAAAAACCACCAGGCTTTGCCCAATATGTCGGGGACACACTGCTCTCATCAGACCACTTGATTGCATTATAAAAATGCATCCGTGACTGATATGATATATACCGGGACAGCCCCATGCAAACTATTCAAAAAAAATATATAACATCCAACTAACCAAAAATGCCCTCGACATGTTGGGCAATAACCATCTTAAGTCCGTGACAACATTTTAAATTCTTATAATAATAACTTTCATACAAAATAATTTGTTCCATAATACATGGCTTTCAGTCAAAGACGCTTTTCTTTAATTTAAACCGAGTTTGTTCATTTTGATGTTATTTTTGGTCAAATAAAAAAAATTATGTTGAAGATACAAGTTCATTAATTTAAAACAAATGTTTTCCATTCTCGTAAAGAATGTATTACTGAAATTCCTAAATCACAATTTTAAACAGGTAGAATATCAAATTCTTCAGTTTTGAAAATATAGAATTAAAAATTATTCATTTTTCAAGATTTATATTTATAATGCATGTAATTTTGAACGTTTTATGGAATATTTCAATTTTTAAAATTTACAATCGAATATTCATCGATTTAAACGATTATCTACACAAAATTCTTCTATTTTTAAGATTTGAAATTAAAGATTGATTAACTTGGAATGTTTTTAGTTAATGTATTTAATGTATTTCAAGTCTGAAAATTTACTGTGGAAATTTATTCAATCCGATAGACTTGTCATTGAGTGATTTTTTACTTATTTTTATTCTCAAAATTAGCAAGGCAAATTGCAAAACATGTTTTTTTTAAAACATTTTTTAATAATTGCCAAGATGTAATACTTAGAAAAATTAGATTACAAGCACTATTGTTAAAATCATAATTTTTCGTAAGTTCTACACTTTTTCCATTAAAAAATGTTTTTTTTCATAATGCTTAACCAATATTTCATTTCACTTCTTAAAACTATAGAAAACTGTTTTTCAATAAACCAGATTTAAATTAAAATATTGAATGCCTACAATATAGCACTAACGTAAATTTAAAACTGCAAAATTTGAACATTTCAGGTTAAAATTATTTTTTTAACTTAACATTGTTCTTTATTATTTGTTTAAATATAAAATAAACTTATTTTCAAATTATAAACTTTTTAAAGATTCAAAAAGGAGAAAGTCAGAAAACATTTATAATATATAATATAATTCTCAATTTATTATATAATAAAATAAGAAGTTTAAGAACTCCACTTCTGCTTGCAATAAAAAAAAATTAAATTAAAGAAGCATAGGAAGTGAAACATTATTATTTTCGGTAAAACAGATATTTCGAGTTCCAATCGTGTACAAAAATACGATTTTTGCCAACGTTTCGTGAACATTGAATTTCACTTCTTCAGGGCTAACCAGGCTCTACCAACTCCTATGGGCGATCGCGCAGAAACATAGAAACTAAAAAAACCTGTGTCACCATCTGATGGCGCTGTATGTCGGTCCCTCCCCGCACTTCACGTCCCTCGTCAAGGTTTCGTTAGTCTCCCTTCCTCTGTCATAATTTTATCGCTGTCGCACTCAGTCACACTTCAACAATATCTAACCTTACCTTACTTTCACAGCAAAACAAAAATGCCAGGTGACGCCGGGTTTGAATGTTTTGAAATATTTTTAATATCTAAAAGTAAAATGAAGCCGAAAGTGATAAAAAGTGATAAACAGAGTT
>JAWWLR010000166.1:11741830-11766291 GCA_035041075.1 Acraspis erinacei | reverse complement strand
GATTCAATTTAGTTTTCAATATTAAATTGTAAAATGTTAATCGCTTTGAGTTTAAAATTATTCAAATTCAAAAGTTTTCAATATTTAATTTCGAACGCTTTTAATTATAAACAATACAATTTCAATTTCTCTAAATTTTAAATGACCCAAATTCCAATACTCGGGTCTTAAAATATTCAGTTTTTATTTTTTGACAGTGTCCTATTTCCGAAATTTTAATCTAAAATCATAATATTTTCGTGATTCTCCATTTCAAATTCGAATTGTTTAATTATTAGCGCTTCGCTTTATAAATTTTACAATTCAACTCCTTTTTCGAATTAAATTGTCCAAAATGGTTCGTCTATTTTGGTTAATTTCAGACGTTTGCAATTCCAAATTATTAAGTATTGTTTCAAAAATATTTAAAACTTGCTAGTTTGTAGTACGTAAAATATTTTCAAAATTCTTCGCTAATTAGTTAAAATAACATGTATACCATCCCAAATACAGAAATCAGGGTGTCTACCCTACCTGGAAAACCTCAAATTGTCAGGAATTTTTACATACCTGGAAAAATCTGGAAATTTCAGGGATTTTTTTTGAGTCAGGTAATTTTTTGAGAGCGTACTTAATTTTGGTTTTAAATAATAATATTAACTATGCCTGTTGAATGTTGCATAATTTTTATAAAAAGTTCATTTCCTTGGTCGAACATAGATTTTTTAACTGAACATTTTTGGTAGAAATTAATCTACTTTGTAGAAGTAGTTTTGTTGTTGAACTATAGTTTTTTAAACCGAAAATGTAAATATCCGATTCATTTTACTTAAAAATTAATTTCTTTAGTTGAAAATTAATTTCATCTGACTGAAAATGTAGATATTGAATTATTGGATTTTAGCTCAAAATTGAAGCATTTTGTTCAAAAATCGCCTTTCTTGGATAGAAATTAATTTTTCTGTTTGAAAATTAATCATCTTTTTTGAAAAGTAATCTTTCTTTGAAAATTCATCATTTTAGTTGAAAATTCATCTTTCGATTTAAAATTCAACTATTCGAGTTGAAGTTTCATATTTTAGTTATAAATTCCTCCCTTTGTTTGAAATGTAAATATTTTTATGAGACATAATTTTGTTGTTGTTGAAATTGTCTACTTTTTTTACTCAAAATATGAGTTTTCCAATTAAATATTCCGTCATTTTAGTTGAAAATTAATCTCTGTAGTTGAACAATAATTTTTTTAATTCAAAATTTAGCTATTCAAGTTTTAGTTGACAATTTGTCCTTTTTTTAAGTTGAAATTCATGTATTTTGTGGAAAATTCGTCTTTTGGGTATAAATTAATATTCTTGGTTAAAAATTTATCTTCGCCATTTAAAGATTCACCATTTTATTTGAAAACTCACATTGTGGTTTAAAATTTAATTATACCAGTTAAGAATTTTTGAATTCATAATTTGAGTTTAAATCTCAATATTTTTTATTTAAATTTTATCGTTTTGTTAGTTCAAACTTCATGCATTTTGTTGAAAAATTTTTGAAAATTTATCTTTTTGTTAATTTTTTAATATTCCAGTTAAGTATACATCATTTTAGTTGAACATTAACCTGTTTTGTTTAAAATTACAACAATTCCATTTAAAGATTCTTGAAAACTAATCTTTTTTAGTTCAAAATTCAACTATTTGGTTGAGAATTCTTGTACTGGGGTGGGCAAAAGATTTCTAAACTTCTTTATTGATGACTGATTAAGTTCTCTTAATTTTATTTGTGCAAGAGCTAAAAAATGTTCTCTTTAAGGAGTTGATTGCTCTCGAAATTCTGTATAAAATGAGCCCAGAATGAAGCCAATTTGTCTATTTTTTACATAGATATTGCAAAATAGTTTAAATTTCAATGTTTTCTAAAATTTTCAATAACTTCCGAAATAATCAACATTTTTCAATGTTCTTAGGCTCATTTTAACGCTATTTTTTCACCGCATCACAACAGCTTATGAGTATAAATGGTAAAAATTTTCTTATCGAATTGCAAGAACTTTAATTTATTGGACATTTTTGAAAACATCTTATCTGTAGACCCTTTAAAGAGAAAATTTGTTAGCGCTGGCTCCGTACAATGAAAAATTATACTAGAAAAAAACTTGACATACCTGAAGAAAACTTGGAATTGTCAGGACATTTTTTGCCAGTACTTGAATAGACACCCTGATTTCGCTACTACTGTTAAAAAATAGTGCCACTGTTGACGCTATTTTTAAATTTCTAAATTGATTCCGAGCCCTGTGAGTGTCAATTTGAAGAAGTGAATAAAATTTGCAGGTCGTTCATCGGGATTTGAAGCCTTCGAACATTTTGTACGCCAAAACAGGGGGCGATCCCTCAACACTGTGCATTTGCGACCTCGGATTTGCGAAGCAACTTCGAGCGGAAAATGGCCTACTAATGACGCCTTGCTACACAGCCAATTTCGTGGCACCTGAGGTGCTAAAGCGTCAAGGATACGACGCAGCCTGTGATATTTGGTCCCTTGGAGTATTGTTGTACATAATGTTGAGTGGCTACACACCTTTTCCGAATAGTCCGGGCGACAGTGCTAATGACATCCTAGATCGCATCGGAACTGGTTTGATTGATGTTGAGTCGGGAGTCTGGACCCAAATTTCCAGTGAAGCTAAAGAACTCGTTAAAAGAATGCTTCATGTGGATCCCACGAGGAGGCCTACAGCTTCTTGTATCTTGAAATATCCATGGATCGCAAACAGACAACATCTTCCTCCGAAAGTTTTGCCCAGTGTCACCAAAGATCGCGATTTATTGAAGGTATGTTGATCCAAAATTAATACCGAGGGGTTGGCAACTCGTCAAGTCAGGTGTAAACTTGTAATGAAATCTCCATTCCCATATACTTCCCCTATTTTCGTAAAATTTCCTCTTTTCCCCCCTTTTTTTCTCTTTAAGTCTACGATATTCAAAAATAAAATTAAAAGTAAACACTGGTTGAAAAATGTTAAAGCTGAAAAATTTTAAAACATATTTAAAATGTGAAGAAAAACCCGGTAACGAAAGTTATTATCCAATATAAAATTTAAAAAATTAAAAAATAATATAGTAACTTTAAACAGAAGTATTACCGGGTGTCAAAATGTCAGGGAATTTTCTTTTTTTAATTAAGAGAATTTTTTCGAAATCTTGCTTACATTTTTTAAGATTATAATATAAAATTAAGTAACAATAATTTCTCATTCATAAAAGAAGGTTTGTATTATTGAATTTAACTCTTTTTTTTAATTTGTCATTTTTTGGACAAAATTAATATTTTTGGTTGATAGTTGATCTTTCTGCTTGAAAGTTAAACAATTGGAATAATTTCTTTTTTTCTGTTTTGACTTAAAAATATTTCTTATTTCAAACTTAAACTTTCTAGTTATAATGAATTTTTCTGTCATAGATTTATAACTTTAAGTAAAAATTGATCACTGGTTGACAATTGCTCTTGTTTTTTTAGATGAACATTCAATTATTTGTTAGAAAATTCATGTATTTTGTAGAAACTTCGACTTTTTTTAGTAGAAAATTAATCTTCTTAATTGAAATTTCATCATTTTGCATGAAAATTAAACTATTCCAGTTAAAGATTCAACATCTTAGTTGAAAATTCATCACTTTGGTTGAAAATTAAACTATTTTGTTAGAAACTCGTTTTTTCTCTACTTGAAAATAATTTTGTTAACTAAAAATTTAACTAATCCAATTGAATGTTTTATAATTTTACTTAAACATCCATCTCTCCAGTTAAAAGTAAATTTTTTAAACTGAAAAATTAACTAATTAAAAATAATAATTAATAGTAATTAAAATTAATATTGCAGCATTTTAGTTAACAAAAATTGTACATCTTTGGTTAACAACAAGTTTTTTTTACCGAAATTTATATTTTTTACTTGAAAGTTCATGTTTTTTTTTGTTTGAAAATCTGTCTTTTTTGGTTGAAAATTAATCTTCTTAGTGGAGAATTCATATGTTTTGTTTATAATACAATAATTCTAGTATAAGATTTATAGTTTTCGTTGTCAATTAGTTTTTTTTTCTTCAAAGTTAATTCCTTTGACTAAAAATTGATCTATTCCATTTTTGGTTGCAAATTTATCTTTCAAGTTTAAAATTCAACTGTTCCAGTAGAATATTCATAATTTTAGTTGAAGGTTTACCACTTCAGTTGAACATTTTTCTTTTTTTTTTAGATGAAAATTCAATTATTTCTCTGAGAATTCATGTATTTTTTAGAAAATTTAACTTTTATTTAGTAGAAAATTAATCTTCCTAGTTCAAATTTCATCATTTTTGATGAAAATTAAACTATTCCAGTTAAAGACTCAACATCTTATTTGAAAATTAAACTATTTTGTTAGAAATTCGTTTTTTCTCTAGTTGAAAATGAATTTTTTTACTAGACATTTAACTAATCCAATTTAATGTTTTATCATTTTACTTAAACAATAATCTCTCCAGTTAAAAGTACATTTTTTAAACTTAAAAATTAAGTAATTAAAAATAATAATGAATACTAATTTAAATTAATATTGCATAATTTTAGTTCAAAGAAAATGTACAACTTTGTTTAACAAACATTTTTTACCGAAATTTATATTTTTTACTAGAAAGTTCATGTTTTTTTGTTGAAAATCTGTCTATTTTGGTTGAAAATTAATCTTCTTGGTTGATAATTCATATGTTCTGTTTATAATGCAATAATTCTAGTACAAGATTTATAGTTTTCGTTGTCAATTAGTTTTTTTGTGTTGAAAGTTCATTTCTTTTACTGAAAATGTATCTGTTCTATTTTTGGTTGAAAATTCATCTTTTTGGTTTAAAATTCAACTGTTCCAGTAGAAAATTGATAATTTTAGTTGATAGTTCACCAATTCAGTTGCAAATTAAACTATTTTATTGAAAATTCACTTTCTCTTGGTTGAAAATTAATTTTTTTAATTTAAAATTTAACTATTTCAGTGAACTGTTTAGAATTTTAGTTGAAAATTATATATTTCGGTTTGAAAATAATAGTACTTGGTTGAAAGTTTAACTTTTTTGTTAAAGATTCATTTTTTTATGGATTATACATCATTTTAATTGAAAATTGAAATATTATTTTGAAAAATCGTTTTTCCTTTAGTTGAAAAATAATTTTTTAACTTAAAATTGAACTAATCTAGTTGAATATTTCATCCTTTTACTTAAAAATTCATCCCTTTGTTTAAAAGTTATGTAAAATAGTTGAATATTATATCATTTTCGTTAAAAATTTATCTCTGGTTAAACATGAATTCTTTATTTGAAATTTGATCTTCTTACTGGAAAATTCATGTTTTCTATTGAAAAATTCCTCTTTTTTGGTCGAAATGTAATCTTTGGGATAGAAACTTCCTATTTTTGCCGTAATATTCAACTATTCCATTAGAAGATACATAATTTTAGTTAAAAGTTCATCTTTTTGTTTGAAAATTAGCTTTTTTGGTTTGTTGAAAATTATATTCTTTCACTGAAAATTTATCTATTCCATTTTTCGTTGAAAATTAATTTCTTTAATTAAAAATTCAACTACTTTGTTGAAAATTGATATTTTTTAGTAGAAAACTCGCCTTTTTTGTCGAAAAATAATCTTATTGGTTGAAAATTCATCTTTTTTATTTGAAATTTAACTGTTCCAGTAGAAAATTCATAATTTAGTGGAAAGTTTACCACCCTCGTTGAAAATTAAAGTATTCTGTTAAAAAAATCGGGTTTTTTGTTGTTGAAGATGTATATATTTTCGGTAGAAAATTCAACCATTTGTTTGAAAATTAATGTATTTTGTTGAAAATTCGACTTTTTTTAATAGAAAATTGAACTTTTTAATTTTGTTTTAAAATTCAACTATTTCAGTAGAAGATTAATAATTTTAGTTGAAATGTAATCACTTTGCTCAAAATTAATCTATTTTGTTGACAATTTGTTGTTTTTTAGTTGAGAATTAAATTTTTTAAATTTAAAATGTAACTGTTCTATTTTTGGTTGAAGATGTATATTTTTTGTTTAAAAATTCAACTATTTGGTTCAAAATTCGTTTATCTTCTTGACTGGACTTCAATGTACAAAAAGTTAGCAAGTAATTTTTTTTAAATTTTTTAGAAAGACGAGCTTTTCCCCTTTAATAAACCACCATGTTAAATCCAAAAGCCCGTGTGCAATATTTGTTTTTGACCGATTGAAAAAAAATATATAATTTATTTTTTCGAAAAACGAAAGTCCAATTTTTGGACTACCCTAGTGTACACTAGATCGGCCGGGTTGTCATTCCCTCACTTAAGACTCACGCTCAATGTTTTCTAATTAAAATTATTTATATAATAAATTAATTTCGCTTCAGACTGCGGTTGCAGCGACGTATAGAGCAATGCTGAATAGTCCCCGGCTGCCTCATATTGGGCCCGTAGGTCTTTCTGAACTCGCAAGGCGTAGAACCCAAGCGAAACCTTCAACAGCTGTTAAAGTTTAGGTATAGGTCTCTGTCTCGTGTGCCAGATTATTGAAGCAAATGGGAAAGATAGGAGAGCTGCATGAGTTTTTAGTACTGACAAGAATTCCATTAGAAATAGTCTTAGAAACAGAAGAATGCAGTTATTATTGCCATTGTTACAATTATTATAAACCTTATCATGTACAAAGGAATGATTCACCAAAATATGATGGTGAGGACAATGTGATATTTATTTTTATTTTCCATTTGTGCTTTATTAATGCATACGCCTGAGTACACGCACAACTATTGCCTAACACACGCTTCTGAAACTAATCAGGAATGAAATCGCGTTCTTCAAACGTGACGCTGATTATAAATCTACTATTTTTGTTACATAGAATCAACGCGAGTCGATATGTTTGTGAAAAATTTAGTTTTTTATCGTCTTGTTTCGCAATTCCTCACTTAGTGCGACAATTTTGTTATAGTTAATTCAATGTGAGATTATATTCTCAGAACTGTTCCTCATTGAAACTTGGTTATTATTATTTTCTAATGCTCCAAGCAAAGATAAAAGAAAGTCGGATTAATCTTTTATGCGGAGATAAAAGTTAGGGTAAAAGATAATCACTAATGTAAATTATTTTAAGAAATCTTTTTAATATCCTATTCTAAATGTGCGGATAACTTCAAGTCAATTTCAAAGAATTTTTGTACAGTTTATTTTATAGTTACGAAGGAATTTTAGATCAGAATTGAAATTCGAACTGTTTTTAAAAGAATAAAAAAAAAGAAATAGTTCAAGGAATCAGGCTTGGAATAAAAGTCAAATTAATTCCTGACTTTAGTATAATTACACATTAATAATTATGCACTGATTAATGTTTCGGGCCGGCTAATTCATGTTACGGAAAAATAACTGACCTCACGGTGAACAAAAATTAAATGTGTTGTGCCAATCACTGATTTAAAATATTTAAATTCTAAGACTTGCATTTTTTTATATAAATATTTATGGAACGTAACTGCAATTATGTAATGAGATCAAGAGTTTATTCTTCTTTAGACATTTTTCAAGGAGAATTGAAGCATTCCAATTTTATATTTAAAAATATGGTTACAATTGCAGTTATATTCTTTCATTGTTATTGGTTGCACTTAATTAAAAATGTTCTTATAACCTTTTATATGTTCACCAAAGTATAAAGTGGATATACGGTTGTTGTTTAAAATCGTTGTTAAAGAATTGGTAAACATGAATTGTTCGATTATATGAAGTAATTTATACTTACGTGTAAACTTTGTATGTCGAAAAATTTTAATCTCAAGCTTGAAATTCAATGGAGTGATTAATTGTTGCTTCCGGGCGATTGTAATATCAGTAAATTATTATGTGTCAAACAAAATTTTATCATAAAAGATATAGTACAATTTTATATTTATAATAAGTAGAAATAATTATATATATTGCCGTCTAAAAATGTTCAAGTTATGTATGTATTTGTGTCTTATATTGTCTCTCTCGCACCGACTTAAAAAAATAATTTGCGAGAAAATTAATTTCGTACTCCATATAAAAGATTGTTGATCCTAAAATGCCTTTTCTATTGCAACAATGGACTTTCGTCTCAGGAAAGTTTAAAGCACGATGATACAAATGTTGTAGTATTTAATCCAAGTATCACTTTGTTGAGATATATAATTTTTATGTGCAAAAAAGTCTGTAAAATGATAGTATATTATTTTTAAAATATGATTATGTATGTACAGATTTATTTTTTACAGAAATGTTTCCCTCCCTGTCTACAAATCACAATTTAAAATTTTTAAACTCAGGAAATATATCTGCTACAAGCAATTCACTGTGTTGTGTTATTTATTATTATTAGAAATTAATTTATAGATTTACGCCCTTCTTCTTGTGTAGAAATATTTTGACATTTTATTATTGTCAGAGAATTTTTGAAAAATTGAAGTTAAAGTTAATTTATTTTTCTAAAAGTAATTCGTTTTGTTTGAAAATTAACTTTTTTGTTGAAATTCTATATAAAATTCATCTTTTTGACATAAAATGTCAACATCTTAGATGGCGATTTTTTTTTAATTGACTGAAAAATCTTTCTTCGCTGAAACTTAAACTCTTTTGATAAAAGTTCGTCTTTTTGGTTAAAAACTAATATTTTTGGTTAAAATGTATCTTCTTGTTAATTATAATTTTTTTTTTCTCGAAAATTATTTTTTTTACAGAAAAGTTTAAATATTAAATTTTTGTTTGAACGTTAAACTACATATTTTGTTGAAAAATTATGTCTTTTTTTCAAATTCATGTTTTTGGTATAAAATTAATCTTATTAATTGAAAAATTTATCTTTTGGGTACAAAATCAATTTCATTGGTTGAAAATTTAACCATTTTATTAAAAATTCGTTTTGTTTTTTCTAAAATGTAACGATTCCATTTTGTGTTGAAAATTCATCTTTTTTGTCAAAGATTCAACTTTATGGTTGAAAATGTATCTATTTTAGTTGAGGATTCAAATCTTTAATTGAAAATTCGCCTTTTTAGTTACATTTAACTGTTTTGGATTAAAAAATAATATCTTTTTGGTTTAAAGATCAACTATTACTTTTTTCTTAATATACGACTTTTTGGTTGTAAATTCAACTATATGGTTAAAAAATTATTTTTTTTAAATTGAAAATTCATAGTTTTAGTTAAAAATTAATTTCTTTGGTGGAAAGTTAAACTATTTTGTTGATAATTCATGTGATTTGTTAAAAATTCATCTTTTGGTAGACATTTTATCTTCTTGGTTAAAGATATATCTATTTTATAGAAAATTGGTTTGTTTTGCTAAAAAATAATTTTTCAAACTGAAATTTTACATCTTTTTTCTTAAAAAATTAACTATTTAGTTGAAATTTTTTTATCGAAATTCATATTTTTTGGTAAAAAATAGATTTTTTAGATAAAAATGCAAGCGTTTGGTTCAAAATTAATCTATTTTATGTGAGAACTTTTTATTTTTTATAATCATTTACTGTATAATTATTTATTATTATTTTTCCTATTTTGTTGAAAATACGTTTTTTTGTCAAATTTAACTATTTTAATATTCGACTTTTTTATTGAAAATTCAACTATTTGTTAAAAAATTTATTTTTTGGGTTAAAGATTAATACGCCTAGTTAAAAAATCATTTATTTAATTATAAATTTAACTATTTTTTATAAAAATCGTTTACTTTTGGTTTAGTTCAACTGCTTTTAATGAAAATTAAAATATTTTTTAGTGGAAGTGTCAACAATTACCCAACATTTTTCGTTAAAAATGCATTTTTTATTGGTGATTCATGATTATAGTTAAAAATGTACTTCTTTTAATTAGAAAATTTGAAATAATGTCCAGATTAATATCCAGAAATATATATGTTTTAAGTATTGTTATTTCAAATTCAAATAATATTTTGGAAACTTTAAACATTACATTTTTGTATAAAAATGTTTAATTATAGTATTTTTAATAAATAAATAATATTTATAAAAAAAAGTTTAATTGTTTAAATTCGGGAATTTTCTAGTTGGGATATCTTATAATTCAGTAATTTTCTGTCAAAAATTATATTTTTCGGAAATTTTCAAATGCGTTAATATTATAAAATGCAGGGAGTTTAATAATTCAAAAATTTTACAGTGTCGGGATTTTTATTTTGTCCCATTTTTTGGTGTTGATCTTTTCGTTCATAATTGTTTTCTTTTTTTTTTAAATTTAGTTTTTTTTTTAATTTACTATTTGGTTAAAGCCTGATTTATTTTTATGAAAATTGTGTAAGGTTGTTGTTATAGCTGAAAGAAAAATGTATGGCAGACAGGGGTTTTCGAAATTGGGATTTTGTAGCGACCCTGAACTTTTAAAACTGGAATAACTGGATCATATTTTAAAAACCTGTTTGAATTTATTAATTTAATTTCAAAATTGTTCCACGTGAAGTGGTAATAAATTGATTTTATCGACGGAGTGAGAAATGCGCATGCGCACGCGTCAATAACGGAAACCTGCGGTCCTGCGGATACCAGAAAAACCGAGAACATGTCATTTTTATTTTAACAATTTACTCTGATTTTGTCTGTTCAGGTTATTTTTTTTTCTCTGTACCCGCAGTGACAACGTTTTCTATAATAGTGATTTATCGCTAATCATATTTAAAACACAAAGGTAAGCTGGCATTTAATTTCATTATTATTAGCAATGCGATTATCGTGCTGGAAAAATAGTTCCCCGCCGAAATGATTCCATCAAGTGCAGATTCAATCGTGATTTCAAACTTAACAGTTCTTCCAAGAAAGTAATTAATATTCTATTTTTAATATACATTCAAATACTGAATAGCATTCGATTAAATATAAGTGCGCCACACAAGATGATTATGTGATTGAGAGGTTAACTTTATTGTGCGTGACACGGGCTGTTTGCACGTTTTCCGACACGTTTGCGCCGAGAAATCAATATTTCGAAGACCTTGATCTCCCTTTTATATTCTCCGATAGATGTTACAGCGTATGTACTAGTAATAATCCATTTAAAAAACTTTTTACGGTTGAATTGTGAAAGTGAAATTTAGAATGCCCATTGACTAGTTGAATAATAGACAAATTGATGGGTTTTTTTAAAACTATCTCTTGACAGATTTACTACATTTGATGTATAATTTTCTTAATCTATTTATCATTACTTGACTAAATTTATGTTAAAAGTAGCAATTAATCACTTGTCTTTGATAATTACTTGCGGCTCCTTTAATTTTTAGTATTATCCGATGAACAATTTGTATCTGGCATTTAGAAGATTTCACAATATTAACGAAGATCCTTTAAGGGATGATGTTTTCTATGTCGTTTAGAAAATCTACGATAAGTATGGAAGAGTTATTTGTGATTTTATTTACAAGTCAAGAAAAGCGCATGATTTCTTTAAGTGCGTAACTGCAAACTTGTGTTAGAGTTGTGCAATAAAAATAGATACGTTCACTCAAAAAAGGATAACAAAAACACAAGTGTTCATGAACGGAGCTACGGAACTGAGAATTTTAATAATTCGAAAGATTCATTGAATATCAAATTTCAGGTACCAAACGCCTATTTTAATTTCAAATAAGATACGATTTTTCAGAGTCAGTATGGTAAATTATAATATTGCACGGCTCTAATAAAAAATGTATGAAGAAGTTTTTATCCTCTTACATCTACCAAAGCTTTCGTCGCATTGATTTTCTCCTAAAATGTCTGATCAATTTATGAATTTATAAATAAATAACCTATTTTTAAAATGATTTAATTCAAATGACATTCCCTTTATTCAGAATGGCCGCAAAACTTAATTTTCAAAATTTCCTGATTTTTCCCTCAATAATTTCTCATTTTTCGTGGTATTGAAATCTTGTAAAATAAACTAAATATATATAATATAATATAATCTTGTCATACAGTTAATATAGAATCTTTTATTATTGGAGTAATACAATTTAAAATTATGAAATTTTAATTTATTATTCTCAGGGCTGCCACAGCCCATACAAATTCAAATGAATTTCAAATTAAAAAATCAAATTAAAAAAATCAAATGAATTGACACACTTCAAAAATTTAAAGAAATTGATTGTATTCAGTTAGCTTGAAATGAGCTTAGAAAAATTTAAAAGAATTTGATCAAATGTCTAAGATTTCAAGGTGAGTTAAACTTCCAGATAATTTAAAAAAACACTTAAAAAGTCTATTGAATTGAGTAAAATTGAGCAAATTTACAAGAATAAAAAAAAATCAAAAGAATTGCAAAGAATTTAAAAGAATGCAGGATAAATTAATTAGAATGTGGGGAAAATTCCGAATTAATACAAAAAAAAATTGAAAATATATTATAATCTTTAAAACCGTACGAAATCCCTCACTCCTTATGTGAAATACGTTGTTGAAATCCACTGAAATATTATAAGATCCTGTAAAATTCTATGAGATCTGACATGTATTTCCTGAAATTCTGGAAAATGTATTAAAATGCATAATGAGCTATAAAAATCCCTTAATATCATTGAAAGCAATAAAATATTCCTTGGGATATTTTGAAATTTATAGAAACATTTTTAAGCTCTTGAAAATTCCTTGGAAGTTTTAAAATCACCCAACATCTTTTTAATCTTTTAAAATACTCTAAAATCCTTTTAAATCTTTAGAAATCCCTTCAAAACGTTTAAAGTTTCTGAAAATTCCTTGGAATTTTTTTTAAATGCCGTGAAATTTTATTAAATCCTATTAAATTACTGAAATAAATTTAAGATGCCTTGTACTCTTTTAAAGTTCTCTAAAATCCTTTTAAATCATTAGAAATCCCTTGAAAACTTTTAAAGTTCTTGAATATTCATTGAACATTTTTTTAAAAGCCCTAAAATGTTTAAAATCCTATTAAATTACTGAAATAAATGTAAGATGCCTTGTACTTTTTTTAAATGCTCCAAAATCCACGGAAAAGCCTCAAGTTAGACGGCTGGAGCATTCCGTTTCGGGGCGACAGGCTTTAGGCAAAGATTTGCTTTAGGCCCTTTGTTTGCTCTTCTAACAGGGACGCTGCGACGTGGCACCTGCACGTCCTTCAAGAAGACAGTACGCATTTTGACCGTGAACAGCCGTGAACCGTGTTACACTCCAGTATTTATAATTTACATATTTCTTATCTCCCTAAAATATTAGCCAATTCTTTGAAATATTTTGAAATCATATGAAATTTTGTTTAAATCTGGAATATTCCTTTGAAGTTAAAAAAACCATTTAAAATTTCCTCAAATATTTCAAATTCTTGTAAATTTTTAAAACTCTTGAAAAGGCATTCAAATTTTTTGGAATACTTCCTCGGATTTTTTAACAATCCTCTTAAATCTTTAAAACCTCCTGGAATCTCGTGAAAATATTAAAATCTACTAAAAATTTCTTGTAACCTTTTTCAAAACCCTAAATAATTTTTAACTGTGACAGTCCGATTATTATTCATAGTTACTACGTTACTACTTAAAATGATTCTTACCGAAATTCCGTGACTTTTACCACTTTTTTTCAAAATCCCTGACTTCCCTGATTTACAGGTTTTTCCTGGCCTGCGGCCACCCTGTTCATTGAAAATTATTTTTGTGTGTGCACAGTATATACAGAAAAGTGATATAATTGACTTGATTTCTAAATTCGATTTTCCCCGAAATTTATTCTCTAACCTGTTACAATTATTGACTAAAATAGGGACCTTAATTAAAAGATGGAATTATATTAAACAATGTACTTTTTTTAAATTGTCATAAGTTATAAATTACTACCTTCATAGCGCATATTTTATATGGATAATTGATAACTTTAATTTGAGAAATAACTATTATTTTCAAAAACATGTTTTAACCTTAAAAGTAACACAAAAAATTTCATAATAAATCGTTCATTTATAAATATTTTGTGGACATGGTGTACTATAACTCTGAGAAAAAAATGCATTTTTTGAATCTCATATTACGCTATGTCCAAAAACCAATTTTCCACATCAGCCAAACTACATTCATGATAGTATTAAAATTAGCGCATTTAACAACATTTTTAATATTTATCAACTTTTTAATAGAGTGCAATATCAAAAATATTTCTGTTAATATGGTTAAAGTTTGAGCCTCATTTTCTCACATTGAATGACAGGGCATAATATAACTTTCGGGCGGCGAAATGATAATGGAAATAAAATGCTAATTTTGCAGGTGCTTTTAATATGGTCCAAAAAGGCTTTCGGCCGCTGGTTTTGTGCGGCCCCTCTGGTACAGGGAAAAGTACTTTGATAAAGAAACTTTTTGACGAACTTCCTGATTCCTTCGGGTTTTCGATTAGCCATACAACAAGAAAACCTAGAGCAGGTGAACAGAATGGCAAGGAGTATTACTTCACTGATAAAGAAGAAATGCAGAGTCAAATTGATCGTGGACAATTTCTCGAAAGTGCAACGTACAGTGGCAACATGTACGGGACAAGGTAATTTTAATAAAAAAACATTTAGATCATTTAATTCTTATAATCCAGGGATCACAGTCCTCTGGGTTGCCACCAAACTATGAAAAAAATGGGTTAAAGCCGCGAGTATTTTATACCACAGTCCTACAAAAATAATACTTTTGTTTCCCCACTGAGATCTGAAGGTGTTTTCTCACGTAATTTTTCACACTGCATATGAATCTTACAGCAGGATTTGTCTAGAATAACAAACTTTTCAGGATGACCGCTGAACTGTGAAACTGGGAATTTTACGTGACCTTGAAATGACCGTGAATTTATTTTTTGACCGAGAATTTTATACATTTTTAGAAAAAAAAAATCTGCCCAAGTTTGATTTTAACAGTTAAAAAAAAATAATTTGTTATATGTTGAAATTATGATATCGTTGAGTTTACAATGCGAAATTCGAAAATATTTAATTTAAAAAATACCGTTTTAAATAATTATTATTGTTTGAAATTGACAATTTTGGATCATTAACATTTTTGATTGACAAAATTGTCGAAAATGAATCTGGAATATTTTAAGGAAATATTTTTTATTTTGAAGGATTTTTTTTTAATTGTAGGAAAGATTTGAGGAAAAATTTAAATCATTTTCAAAAACGTTTTAAAGTTCTAAAAAAAATTCAAAATTAATTTACAATTTGAAAAAATGTAAAACAACATTTAGAGTTTTCAAGATTTCGAAATAAATGGAGCTCCGTTTTTATTAATTCAAATAGAAAAATGTTTATCCAGAGTTCGAATATTTTAATTTCATTGGCCGCGAAAAATTTTTGTGAACCGTGAAATGACCGGGAATTTTTTTCTTTGAATAAAACGACCATCCTGTTTTTCTTTTCAAAAGGTTTGAAAACATTTTAGAAAATATTGTAAATATTGTCAATGTTTCAATAAATTTGCGTAGATTTCAAAAGATTTCAAACGAACACAAAACATTTCATAAACAAAAATTAAAAGAGCTTTCCCAAATATTTCAACAATTTCATAAAAATGTCAGAAATTTTCACAAAGATTTCAGTGAATTCAAAGACGAATTTGTGTTTGAAAAAATTAAGAATTTGTTTATTTATGGTTCTGCTTTCTTTAAAAATTGTTAGCCAATAAAAAATGTTGTTTTTCTCATCTATAGCAAATGGTTATTTCCTTTAAATTCGTTCATAAAAATCGCTGGACACCCTGAATTAGAAAGCATAATTATAATTTTCCAATTGTTTAGAATAATTAAAATTTAATTAAAAGTCCACTGTTTTCTAAAAATTCGTCTTTTTGTTCAAAACTGAACTGCTTGGTTAGAAATTCAAATATTTGGTTAAAAATCCAATTATTTGTGGAAAATTTAACTACATCTAAAAACTGTAGTTTTACATGTTTCCCCAGTAAACGAGCCGTTGAGGATGTACAGCGTGCCGGAAAAGTATGTGTGCTAGACATTGACGTACAAGGTGTGAAACAAATTAAGAAAAGAAATACTCTGGATCCTTTATACGTATTTGTGAAACCACCATCCATCTCAGAATTGGAAAAGCGATTACGAGAACGTAATACTGAAACTGAGGAATCTCTGCAACTCAGGTTAAAGGCAGCGCAAGAGGAAATCGAGTATGGTAAGAAAATATACTTTCAATCAATTTTAATCACACCTTGCGATTTCAAAAGTTGAAAGCCACTTACCCTAAAACCCACAGCCAGTTTATTTCAAATTTTTGTAACAAAACTTGTATGAAAGATAAATAATTATGCTTATTTTTTACATTAATGGAACATTATTATTTTTCTGCATCACTATAAGCATAAGTGTGTTAATATCCATCCCTCTGGTTTATTTTCCGGATAAAAAAACTCCGCATTTATCATTCCTTTACACTTTCCACGTCCTGGTTTTAATGGCTCATCCAATTTTCCAGTTAAGTAGTTCGAAGTAATTAGTGATACTTTATACAGCCTATGGACATTTTTTAGACAGCACTTTAATTTTTAACAGGTGAAGAACCTGGGAATTTTCATTTAGTAATCGAGAACGACAGTGTAGAGAAGGCCTATAAAAAACTTCGGGACTTTGTTGTCTCGGAAATCGAACGACAGAAAGGTTTAGGTATGATCAATAAATCGAATTTAATACATTATTTTTGATTGAAGAATATTTTACCTACTTTTGGAAGGTGGCCACTAGACCTGGAATAAATATACTTTCGAGCACACAATTTAAACAGCTTTAGCGTTACAATTCTGCTATTCATAAAAAAATTAGTCTGTATCTGTCCTGAAAAACCAATGTGAAATCTTAAGGATAATTTAATGAAAGTTTGGAAAACAAAAATAATATTAATGATTTTTCATTCGATTGTACTAAAATGAACATTAAAGGTGTTTTGATATTTTATTACTCTCAGTTTTGTTCAATCACGAAATTACCAATGAAAAAGAATAATAAAATGAATAATAAAAAACAAGACATTTTGCGAGAAATATCTGTAATGATGAATTTGGAAAGGCAGAATGTCAGTGAATTTATTATTTGACCGAGAATTTAACAAATTTTCAATAGAAAAATCTATCCAAGCACTTGAAGTATCGCAAATTTCATAATACTTGTTCAATTATGAAATCCTTTAGTTTACAATGCGTAAGGTAAAGACCCCAGTTAGTGACACTGTTAGGTTTCAAGAGTACAAGATTTAGCTTTTCAGTGTTGGAGACGCTTCAATCACGAGTCTTTTTGTAAGTATAAGTGAAGTAGTTGTTTTTTAATACTAAAAGCATGATGACAGCAATTTCTGCATTTATTATTAATAATTATTCATTTTTTTGGGTAAAAATTCAGTATCTTTTGACAGAAATAACATAGAGCAATAAATCCTATTTCAAGTTGTAGATGAATACCCTGCAGAATATATGAAAAATAGAGAGAATGAGAAAAAATATTTTTAACCGCAAAAATCGATGTCAAAGTTGACAGTTTTTAGTTAAAATTTAAATTATCGTAAAGCTTAAAAAAATAAAGTCCAAAAAAACGACAACTTTGAAAAATGTATCAGAAGACCATAAAGTACGTTTATGTACTTCATTTGAGTAGGAAAATTCGATAAAACATTATTTTCAAAGATATTAACTGGAACCATTTTTTGACATATCTCAAGTTTAACTAAAAAATGTTAACTTTGACAATCGATTTTTCAGCTTAAAGATATTTTTCATATTTTTTTCACATAACCCACTGTGCGTTAGTGACACCTGTGATAACTGCTTTCAAAATTAATCCCCCGACATATTTATATGAAATTTAATATCGAAGCATGCTACTTTTTACTAAGCCTTTATTTAAATTTTGACTTCAACAAAAGTTTTTAATAAATAATGAAATTAATCCTGGGTGTCACTCACTGGTCGCATGTCACTAACTGGGGTCTTCACCTGAATTCTAGAATATTTTCATAAAAAAATTTCCCGTTTCAACCAATTTTAGAATTCTTAATATTTAAAATCGTGATATTATTGTATTTTAATTATTTTATGTTTGTAATATTAGAAAATAAAAACCGAGAGACTTGAACTCTTATTTAGCGGACCTGCATTTTATATAAACTGGTTAAAAAATGTTGTATTCATATTCATGGAATTTCAAATAATTTTGACATGTTTGAATGAATTTGTACGATTTTCAAATATTTTAAGGGATTTTAACGAATTTCTATAGAACTTTAGAGAATAAATTAAATTTTATTTCAAGAGATTTCAATAATTTCAAGGGATGTAAAGAACATACAAAAATTGCAAATTATTTTAAAGATTTTAAGTGATTCTCAAAGATTCCAAAGAATTTTAAGAGTATTAATAAATTACAGTAAGGATGAAATAAAAATGGTTGGAATGGAACGTTTCAATTTTACTTACTTAAAAGTATCACGATTGACCTATTAATTAAGGATTTTTTAGAGGAGGAAATATTCTTGATTATGAGAATGACTTAAAACATATAAAAATTGCTTATTTAACAAATTTGATGTTTTCTAAGTATTTTTTGTATTGATTTATCAACCATAAAATAATATTTAACATTATTTAAAAACTGCACAATTTTTTATAAAAAGATTGTTTCTTCTTTCCTAAATATGAAGATAAATGTTTGATGTTTCTCCTATTTTCCTCTTTTGCATAAAAAAATTATACTCTAGGGTGTCTATACCTTACCTGGAAAATCTGGAATTGTCAGGGAATTTTATATACCGGGAAAAACTAATTTCTTTAACTGAAAATTCAAATATTCTCTTTAGTGGAAAACTCTAGTATCTGGTTGAAAATTCATTCTTTCTTGTTGAATTAATTTTGTTTTTGATTAAAAATAAAAATATTTTTGGGTTGAAATATTAACTACTATATTTTTTGATCAGAATGCATCGTTTTTGGAATGAAGATTTAATTCCTTGATTGAAAGTTACTGGTTTTTTAAAAATTAACTTTTTCGTTGAAGATTCATAATTTTAATTGAAAATTCCTCTCCTTGATTGAAAAATTAAGTTTTTTCTTTAGAGTTCGTTTTTTGTTGGGCTGACAGTTTTTTTACTGAAAATTTAACGATTATAGTTTCAACGTAACTGTTTTGTTGAAAAATTGTTTGCTTTCTTCTCGTTGTGAAATAATTTTTTCTACTGAAAATGTAATTTTCTCAACTATTCCAGTTGAAGATTTATCAATTTAATTGAAAATTCAATACTTTTTAAAGTGTAACTATTTTGTGAAAATTAGATTAGTTTTGGTTGAAAGTTAGTTTTTTTTACCGGAAAATACAACTATTCCAATTGAAATTTACATAATTTTATTTTAATGGATCTTGTTTGGTTGAACATTCAACTATTTGTTTGAAAAATGGTGCTTTTTTATTTGAAAAGTCATGTATTTTGTTAAAAAAAATCGTCTTTGTTGTAGAAAATTGATCTTCTTGTTTGGAAACTCACCTTTTTTGGTTGAAAATTCAAGTATACTTGTGAAATATTCTTGATTTTAGTTGAGAATTCGTCTTTTTGGTTGAAAATAAAACTGCTTGTTTGAAAGTTATATTAAATTTGTTTTTTGTTTTTGTGGAAAATTAATTTTTAACTTCGACTTTTGGTTGAAAACTGACATTTTTTAGTTAAAAATTCAGTTATTTGTTTAAACATTCATTTTTTTGTTTGAAAATTCAACTATTTTACTGAGAATTAATGTATTTTTTTGAAAAAGTTGATCTTTTTGTTTGAAAATTCAACTATTTGATTAAAAATAAATGCATCTATATTTTTGAAAATTCAAATGTTTACTTGAAAAGTAGGGAATTTTAAGCGGTTTAAATTGAATTTAATACAGTAGCTTGAATTATCATTTAAATTCATGGTCATTAGAAACAAATTCAAGAAATGATTAATTATGTTTCTAGTATATAATTAAAAAAAGCGAAATATTTGAATGGCTCCACACTATGAAAAATTGTACCTGGAAATACCCTGGAATTGACAGTCAATTTTTTCAGAATTTAAATAGACACCCTGTAGTGATTTAACAACGGATAAATGAATTATAAAAATAATAAAAGAACTAAATAGGTTTTTTCTTTAAATATTTACAGAGAATTAACCAAGTACCTGAGGATGCAATCTCTTGTAAATGGCACTAGTTAATTATTTCTAGCCTCGAATGTACCAGGACAAGCTTAGAATATTAATGAATTACTCGTTTAGTGAACAAGGCTGGAAATGTGAACAGATGAGATGGACACAAGGTGTAAATTTGCATTTAAAGTTTTCCAAAACTTTTTGTTCGCTCAAACTGAAGCAGACAAAATATTGTAAATACCCTATTAAAAACTGTTGTACTTAACTATGTTCAGTACATTCGTCAGTATTTTATTTTTCTACTTTTGAAATGTTTTATTTGAAAGAGGAACTAGCGATTCTCGTTTGGGTTTTGTCACAGACCGCTGACAGTTGCGAGAGTTATATAGTTTTCGAAATGCTGAGTTGTGATTTAAAAAAGGGATCATTTTATTAAGAATGGATTAGTTAGAAAATATAGATATTATAGGGTAGGTGCAGAAAAAAATGGTAACCCCATAAGAATCCCAATTTTTTCGACCCACCTTATTAGAAACCTTTAAAATTGTCATAAATCTCAAACATGTCCTCGTTAAATTCCACAGATGCGACAGCAAAATATCGCTTCATTCAGTTTATTTATGCTGAACAATTCGTTGAAACGAAACAGTTTGTAAATACGAGAAAAGTAATACCGGAAACGTGATCTGAATGGTATTGGGATATAATTTCCCATGTTTTTAATAAGGCTTTGATATTTAAGGTCTTTTTACACATTTCTTGTATATCAGTCTTACACCAAGACATGTTTTGTATTATTGCAACATACAAAAGCGAATGCAATTTGCTTTTGTATTTTTCTACCTGTTTATGATATGTCAGTTATTATAATGTACGTTTATTTTTAAGTCGTTTTAAGCGCTGGATTAAGTTAATATGATTCAAACTGGCAGGTTATTGTAACATTATAAGTTACATTTATTTTTAAATGTAAGTGTAGTCGAGTGCAATTTTGATCGCAGCCAAAGACGGGATAGTAACTCACTAGAAATAAATTTGACTTTTAAAACGTTACGATAAAATTTAATGTAACCTAGAGTTAGATGACTGAGACCACCCACCAATTGAAAAGTTGTGTTCCAATAGAGTTACTTGTAAATATGACAGGCGTTCTTTTCTACAATCTTGAATGTTTCTCTAAAAATATTGACATGAATTGTAGGAGAGCTTTGCCTTGGATGTTCCGTCATTCGTCATACATTCATTACGTTGATGCCCAGTGTTTATATATAATCAAAAAAGAAATCATTTGTACTGCGATGATTTTAAATTCTAATGCTCTTTTTTAGCCAAACTTATTTGTAACTCGATAACATACTAAGTTATCGAAATATCATGATATTTTAGTAATTAATTTATTATACGTTGTTATTCACTGCGTTTTTTTTTCTTCAACATTCTTATCTGATTAACTTCTAGATTCATAGAAAAACATTAAGGAAGGGGATTTTTTTTATTTTGAATTGGAAATTTTGTGAAAATGTGTACAAATTCATACATAATCATAAAAAGCCCATATTACGTAGTTGTAATGAATTTAAATATGCATATAATTGTTAAAAAGTGGCCAAAAATATCTACGACAAAGTATTGATTCTTAACTATAAGGCAATGTATTTTAAAGTTCAAATCTTTACCAGAAAATTTTATATTTGTGATAATTAAATCTGAGCCAATTTTGCAAACTCATTTTTGAGGGCCAAGGATGTTTTATTTCTTAATTTATAATTTAATTGTCCATTTTATACTTTTCGATACATATTTTTGGTGACCTCGTAGATTAAGATTAGTACAAATGTTAGCTGTGAAAAATTGTAACATACTGTTAAAGCTATGACTAATAAAATTCAATTAGCGCGCAATATCTGCATTTTTACATTCTCATCATTAAATTGATGGAAAAATTGACTCAAACGTTCAGGTTTTGAGACCCACTGAACCCGAACACATCTTTTTTTAAGATGTGAAAATTCTATGTGCGGCTAAAAATTAATAACACACGATAGGAAAATAAGTCAAAAAAACAAGAAAGAGGTTGCTTTTTGAAAGCCCAACACAAGATGATCATAACAACTTTTTGAACTTTTTAAAAAAATCGAAAATTCAAATTTTGTTCGCACAAAAAAAATTATCTACAAATTTTTGATAAACCACTTTTTTGATATAACAAGTAGTTTTTGTTTTACCCGTAAAAAATTGAAAATAAAGAAATTACATTTTTCGACAAACGACACAAGCTATGAAAAAAATTAATAGACAAAAGTTGTTCTTCGAAAAAAGAGCTACAAAGTTTGACATCAATAATTTTTGTATAGGACGCGTAGTTTTTGTTTTAATCGTAAAAAATAACATTGAAAGTAAACAAATTAATTTGATGAAAAAACGGCACAAGTTACAATAAAATATTTGATAATAATTTTTTGCATAGGAATAGCACGAAATGCTACATTTTTCAGGATAGCTGAGAATAAAAATCTGAAAATTAAGGAGCAAATATTAAAGTAACCATGAAAAATAACATTTTTTCATTATTTTTCGATATGTAAAAAAGCAGTACCAGATGGAGGTCCAGAAATAAATATAATATACATTTAACAAGTAGTGTTGAACATAATGTATAAAAAAGTTCAAATTTTGGACAAAATCGAGTGCGAAACACGAGTTACGTGATGAGAATGTGTTCCGTTAAAGCCGAAAGAGCTTTAACAAAAGAGAATTCACAATCACGAAGTTAAAGTTGCGGATGCTTTGACCTTTAAGTTTAAAAGCTATTCGTACAAATATGGGAGAACTACAAAACCCGAGCGCGAATGTCGAGAACCAACAGTCGCGCGCCCAAGGCGCGCTTAAACTTGTGGACTGCGCGCACAGAATGAGATGAGACCGCGCACCGGGCAGATTTTCAAACCCTATTTAATATGAAAAATTATTTTTAAAATTAATACCGCTAATTAATTTACAAACTATAATTATTTATTTCATTCGATTAAAAGATAGGAGATAAGAGTAAAGTTTTATTTTATTTTTGAACTACAGAAATATTTTTACAGTAACAAAAGGATTTTAAGATTGATTTTGAAAAGTCAAGAGTTCAAATTATCCAATTTTTTCAAAAGTTAGAATTTTTTCGTCTTAGGCATTTTGATTCGTGTGATCGGAATCTGCCGCTTGAATCCCGAAAGATAATGGGCTCTTCAAAATTCAGCCCCAAAAATCGATGGGTAAGTTTTTAAATTTCAACTGACATTTTTTGATTATAATAGGATTTTAGGTCTAAAATTTCTTTAAAAAAAAGATTTTTTTAGCTTATAATTTCCGAATTTAAAAGACTTAAATCATACTTCAGGCTGATTATTCCCTCATAACAAAATGATAATATCCTTGGCATGCCCCTAGGATTTTCTTTTAAGGTTCATATCTTTGGTTGAAAGTTGAGCTATTTTGTTGAAAATTAATCTTTTTTGTTTTAATTAATTTTTTTACCTGGAAACGTAACTTTTCTATTCTTTGTTAAAAAATACTCTTTTTTTAGTTTAAAAGTTTAACAAATTGGTTGATCTTTTTTCTTTTTTGACTAAAAAATCGTTATTTGTTGAAAATTCGTCTTTTTGGTGGGGAAAATTTATCAAATTTCTCCTTTTTAGTGAAAAATTTTAGCTACTTTTAATTGACATTTTCAAAGATTTTGTTGCTTTGTATTGATAAATGTTTATTTTTTCAGGTTCAGCAATAATGAGATGATTTGATTGATTAATTCTGAAGTCTAACATTTAAAATTTCAAAATAACAAATGCATGGTTACTTTTTCAGCAATTAATAAAAGAGGATTCACATAAAAAAATTACAAAACAGTATTCATAGTACCATGGGATTTATAAAGTATATTTTCTTAAGAATATATCACAGTCTTTCATAAAAAGGGTGCCTGGAATGTTGAATCCCGCGTTTACATAAATTTTGCATGAATACGGATTAGTCGAGCTAGCAGAGACTGCCCCTGGAGTTTAAGTTAACCATCTGCATTATCAGTTTTGAAACAAAAACCTCGTTCCCCTCAACTGATGAATATGTTTAGAAAAATGGGTTATACGTTGAAAGATATTTTGATAAAAAGTTTATGAGTTGAGGAGTTTATATTTTAATTTATATCCATGGCATATTTCAAGGATATCGAGATTTCCGCCCCGTACGATATCCACTCAATATCCTGTGTGGGATATACACAATTTTGGCACTGGAATCCACTATTTCGGAAATGCATATTTATTAAAATATGTAGA
>JAWWLR010000166.1:11338093-11349821 GCA_035041075.1 Acraspis erinacei | reverse complement strand
TTCTCAAACATTTGTCCATAAATAATATAAATAGCCATGAAGACATTACGCATCCTTGTCTAACGCCTTGTATTATAGTTTTAAATATTGCGATTTAAAACAAAATTAAAATGTTATATCCTCACAGAACACTTTTAATGCATGAGAATTTAATAAAATACGTATCTTCTATTTTCATATAGCCTAAAATAATGTAGAAAATTCGAAAATGTCTTTTGTTGGTATAAGGAATCAAATTTGTTACAGGACATATCCGGAGGAACAACCATGAACAAAATTTCACAGCATCAGTATTGTAACGTTATATCTTCAAACTCAGAAGCTTGTAAAAAAGGCGAAACAGAATCACACAAGATAGTTTCCAACGGTTTGATAGCCGGAATTTTATACAAAATTACAGTAAAATTTTAAACAATATTCACATTTCAATCCGGATTTACTTTCAGGTAATGAATGCGAAACTTCTGAAAAGGATGTGTCTCCCCAAAAAGACAAATCGACTGATTCGAAGGGAAAATTGTGTGGAAGAGATGAAAAATTATCAGAGAAAAATATTGAATTTTACTCCTGTAATAAAAGAGAAAATTTCCAAGTGAAGAAAATATCTCCCAAACATGAAATCAATCACCTCAAATGTTCAGAGAGGTTTAAAACCTTCATGAATTTAAAAGCCGAAAATTCAGAAGATCAAATGCAATCAGACGAGGATTCAATATCATTATCAGAAGACGAAATTTATAGAAATAGGTGTAAAGAACATAACACCGCTGATGAAAAGGAAAGTTATATGCCTGCAACCACCGATTCGGAATACGGCGGAAGGGATCTTCTGTCAAGAAGAAACAAAAAGCCCTTCGATTATTATAATTCTGCTGGCGATGACAGTATTGTTTCAGCTAAGGACTACCAGCAAATGAACTTTTTTCAAACTCAGGCTGAATGTTTTTACAACTCTCCTAAGAAAATCGAATTCTCAGAGAACGATGACAAAAGTGATAGGGAAAAAATTGAAAGAGAAAAGAAAAGAAGAGACGATAAATTTAAAGAGAAAATGAGATCTCAACAAGATTTGTCCCATTTACATGGCAGAAAATTTTTTCAAATTTCGGAACCGCACATTAATATCAAGCAAAGAAGATGCTCGACTTCTTATTCAAAAAAAATGCTTGGATACTCTGAAGAAAAACCAGACGTCACAGATTCGGAATTTACATTCCTCTGGCCAGAAAGACAGCGCGCGAGAAGAAAATCAAGCCACGGATATTCTCAGAAATTAATGCAGGAAAAAAGAAATAGATCCTGTGATTCAAGAAGGATAGATAATTCAGAAAAAATAGATGCTGTAGAAAATTATTCCGAGTCTACAAAAAAAAGCCGAGGTAATGTTCCGCATCCAACGGATCTTGCAGAGTCGAAAAGGAGCTCTTGCAAAAAATTGTATCAAGCACCGCCTCAGGATTTGAATCCTGTAGCGGTAGAGATCATGAAAAATCAAAACTTCCAAATTATTTCTCCTCGAGCTGATACTGATATTACAACTAGTAAACCAAAGACCATTCCAATTAAAACTCAACAGCTCTTGAGCAAGAGTTACTGGGAATATTACAATAAATTGAAACAAGAGACGTGTAACGAAGGGGAAGATCCGCAGAAACAATATTTTTGTCAAGTTGCTATGGGGACACCGCAGATTAAAAAGAATAGAGGTGATGGGAAAAATTATGAGGATCAGTCAGAATTGAGTCGTCCTGAAATGAGAACTTTGGAACGGTGTTCTGTTTTATCGAGTATGATTAATAAAACCTTGTAAGTACAAATTCTGAAATTTGTAAATCTAAATTTGTTTAACGTAGATTTTCAGGGTAGCCGAAAAACTTCAATTGAAAATTCCCTAATTTTTCCCTGATGAATTTTTCATTTTGTCCAGAGCATTTATATTTAAAGACCAAAATTCTAATCTTATACCATTTTTAATATAGAATCTTTTATGAATGAAATAAAACAATTTTAAATTTTAATTTCTTATTCCCAGTAAAAATCCAAAATATGCAGACCGAAAAATTGACCAACTAATGTTCTTTTGAATTTAAAAGAATTTCAGATGAATTTTAACTAATTCAGGATAAATTAATGAGACTTCAAAACAATTCAAATTCAGTTCAAAGGAATCCAAATAAATTGGAAAAAATTCTTTGATTTCAGTAAAATTAAAGTGACTTTAGAAGATTTCAAGTGAATTCAATAAAATATTACAACATCTATTCAAATCTTTCAAAACCTATAAAATCACTTGAATTTTTTTGAAATTCTATGATATTTCCTGAAGTCCTACAAAACTTATTAAAATACTTTGAGACCTTTTAAAATTCCTTAGAATCCTCGGCAATCTTATAAAATTGTTTGCAATCTTTTAAATTACCCTAAAATATTTCAAATCCAATGAAGTTATTTTGAATGATCGAATTCAATAAAAAATTCCTTGGAATCTTTTAAAATTTTCTAAAATATTTCCAATCCTTTGAAATCTCATTAAATTGCTGAAATCAAATGATAATTCCATTATATCCATTAAAATATTAGTTATTATTATTATAGTATATATGTATAACATTTTAGGCCCAATAAAATCATTCCACACCTTTCGAAATTCTAAGAAATTCTTTGTAACCCCATGGTTATCTCTTTCAATTAACTTAGAATGATTAATATCCTTGGAAATACTTTACAGTTATTAATTCGCTTGAAAATGCCTTAAAATCTTTGAAAATTTCTTTAACATTTTTAAAATCCTTTGAAATCTTTAAAATCTCTTGAAACTTTTTAAACCTCTTGAAAATTTCTTGGAGTCTTTGAAAATACCCTAAAATCTTTAAAATCCTTTGACGAATTACTTCAAGTTATTGAAATCTATTAAAAATACTTTAAGATATTTAAAATACTGTAACATAGTTTAAAATCCCTTTAATTTTTTTAAAGCTCATGAAAATTTCTTGGAGCTTTTTAATTATCCAAAAATCTTTGAAATTCTTTGGAATCCTTTCGAATTATTGGAATCAATTAGAAAAGTGTTCAGAATCTTTTAAAATACGTGAGAATATTTCAAATCCTAATCCTTTGAAATCTTTTTAAATCGATTTAAACTTCTTAAAGCTCTTGAAAATTACTTGGGATTTTTAAAGATATCCTAAAATCTTTAAAGTCATTTGGAATTGCTTCAAATTTCTTACATCTATTTTAAATTCCCAAAGATATTTCAAATCCTTTAATATCTATTGAAATCCCTTGATTTTTGCGAATTTTCGGCCATGGTGAATTTCGAAGATCCATAGTAATTTTTATTGAAGAAAATGTAATAATCCAAGAAAATTAAGAAGGTTTGATGTATACATAGCTATTTTTCTCTATTGAAAAATCCGATGTTTTAAGTGATGCTTTTTTGAAGCTCTTGAAAATTCCTTAGTTGTTTTGAACCTCTTGTAAATCACTTGGAATCTTTTAAGATAGCCTGAAATATTTCACGTTCTTTGGAATACCTTCAAATTATCGAAAGGTACTCAAAATTCTTTGGGATCTTTTAAAATATACTTAAATATTCAAAATCCTTTGAAATCTTTCGAAATCCTTTGAAACTTAATGAAGCTCTCAAAAATTCTCTCAAAATTTTTCAAAGTTCCTTAAAATATTAAAAATAATTTGGAACACCTTCCATATATTGAAACCAATTTAAAATACCTTGGAATATTTTACAATTCCCTGAAATATATCAAATCCTTTGAAATATTTATAAATTCCTTGGAACTTTTTAAAGCTCTTGAAAGTACTTTGGAATCTTTTAAAGTATCTTAAAATCTTTCAAATTATTGATATCTGTTAAAAACTCCCTGAAATATTTAAAAATATAAAAAAATGCCAAACCCTTTGAAATATTTTAAAACTTTTTAAAGCTCTTGATAATTCCTTAAAAAATTTTTAAAATGCCCTAAAATATTTCAAAAGAATCCAAGAAAAATCAGAAATAAACGTAGACCGGAATTCAATAATGGTTAACCCATGGATTAATTTATTTAAAGAAAACTGATCTTTTCATTTGAAAAAGTGATTTGAGAAAAAAGTCACTAAAAGTGCTTCTTACAAAAATTCCCTGACTTTTGCAATTTTTTGTTTCAAAATCCCTAAATTTCCCTTACCAATCAAATTCCATGATTATTACCTAATTTCGAGGATTTCCCGAACCTGCGAACCCAATTAATTTGGTATTAAAATTTTTTTTAATTTAGGATAAAATATTTTATAGGGATTCAGCGCCTCAAGAATCGATAGATACTTTGCATGCGGATCAACTTTTTTTAAACACAAATATGAAATCCTTTTCTGATCCAACTGCCGGAACACCTAGTGTTGTGATTAATCAAGCCCAATCGGGAAATCCGCTGGATGTCTATGAAGGTTCTAGTATTTCTTCCAAGTCGGTAGAAATACGGACGGATACACAAGTGGATAATGGAGTTATTAAACTTAAAACGATTTGTAAGCTTTTTATTCGATTAGACTTAATCAGAGTTTTTTAAATATTTTTTCTGTACTTCAATATTTAGATTTGGCTCTTTAAAAAAAAAGATGCAGTGAAAACTGACCTGCAAGTTAAAGTACTGAAAGTTTTATTTAACTAAAATTAACACTTAACAAATTTTTCATTTCAGAATTGTTTATTCCAAACGCTCAATAATTTATATATGAAATAGGAGCTTTTAACACTTTTCATTTGAACAATTTTAAATTAAATGTCGTTACGTTGCACAATTTTTAATTATCTATCATTTTCAATCCTCTAAATTAGACTGAATTGAAAAATTCGTAAATGGTCAAAATTATACACAACATTTTAAGATAAATTTAAGTTAGAAACATTAAAAATTGATCGATTTTAATTGTTTTTTAACTGAACCCTTTTTAAAGTAGAAGTTAAATAATTTTTAAGTCGTTTAAAAATTAATAATTATCTTTTAAACATCAAAATTCAAAACTTTCACTGACAAATGAAAAAAATTTGTAATGGAACAATTAAAATTGTAACGTTTAAAGTATAAATTTAGTACTCTGAAATTTTAACGATTCAAAGCTTTCTATTTCATACAATTCAGTTTTAAATCGCTTATATTTCATTTATAATTTCTCATTTTACACGAATAGTCAAATAATGTTAAATATTACAAATATTCTTTTTTTCAATTAGAAAATTTCAAATTTGAATGTGTTAGAAATGGAATATTTTAGACATAAAACAATATTTAAATTGGATTCTCAATTAGCACTGACTAGTATTGAGGATATTTTTCATTAAAAAACCTAGTTGGTGAAAAAATACGACCATAAATTTTTAATTTTTTGATAATAATTTTGTAGAGGTTCTTCTAGGGTGTTCGAAGTCTGAAAATCAATTTCCTTAGTTTTCAATTTTTTTATTTAATTCAAATTTAGGGCTGAAAAATTGTTTCATCCCAAAAAGTATTTATAATTCATTGAGGAATAAGCCCTACATTTTATGAAACAAAAGACACAATTTTAAAGCTGTTATTGGGCTTAGATTAACAAAATTTGTACTTTCATTATAATTCGACACCTCCATTCAATATGAGCCTATGTGCTGACAGCGCCGTGTATGAGAACTGATTCCCTATGCTTATGCACATTGCATAGTATCATACACGGCGCTGTCAGCAATATTGAATGGAGGCGTGTGAAATGGCCCCTAAACACTTTTTTGCCTGAAATAATATGCAGGAAAAAAACACAATTTTTACGGTTTAAAGACTTATAGTGCGTACTTCGAATGTATTGAATATATTCGATTATATTTTGTATTTCCAAATTACTTCTTATGGAGAATACTCTCCTTATATTGTAGAAGAAATCCCGTGTATATATTGCAAAAAAAACTTTGAAGGGCCTGATATCTTCGAAATTTTTTTTTGGTTTCACACAATTAAGGGCTTATTTTTCATTAAACAAACGATACTTTCTAGAAGCAAAAGAATTTTCTAGCCACAAATTCGTTTTTGAAACAAATTGAAAACCAAGAAAAATGATTTTCAGACCTACATCGTCAGCAGAACCTTGACGCAACTTTTAAAAAATAAATTAAAATTTACGACAGTTTTTTAACAAATGAAGAAATGTAGGGGTTGCCCTTGAAAAATTTATTTACTGTTTAGTCTTCAGGAAAATTCCATAACGGTAGACAATTTGTTTGTAACTTAATAAAAACGTTTAATTATGAACCTTTAAATTTGAAGATATTTTAAAATTAAAAATAGCTTATAAAGTTTCAATTGGACGCTTACATTTTTATAACTTGTAAGGCACTCGGATTGGAACAGTTGAATTTTTAACGTTAAAATCTGTAATTTTTTTATTTTGAGCAAATTCAGAATCGTCTTGAAAAATCAATTATTATTGATCAATTTTTAATACTCGAACTGTAGATCGATTTTGGAAACAATTAATTAATTTATATTTGCACTTGATCATCTTGAAATGTCTTTTATAAAAAATTTTCAATCTCCATCGCTTTTAATTTATAATTGCTTAGGGCTTCAAAACTGCATTTTAAAATTCTTTGAATTGTAAATGTACTCTTAAAAAGGAGGACCTGAAATGGAAAATTTTTAAATTAAAAGGTTTTAGAATTACAGTAATATTAATAAGCTGAAACGTTTCATGGCTAAAAAATTTAACAGTTAAACTTGGCATTCAAGAAAAGGTTGAAATCGAACTTATTTCAAGTTGAATTATATCATTTGATATAAAATTTGTGATATTTCAAATGATTGGATACATTTTTCTACTGAAGATTTGTAAAAATCCCGGTCAACTAATAAATTGACTGTCATTTCCCGGTTTTCCTGGTCCAGCGGACACCTTGAACCAGTTATAATAACGGATTTTGAATTTTCAGTCTTCTTTGGAATCCTCATGTACGCAATAATCGTATTCCTACCAATGATGTACGATTACTTTTTCTATGTTGAATACGATGAATATGAAGATTTGACATACGTTGAGATAGCTTTGGATTACATAGTGTCCTCTTTTCGAGAAGCTTTCGACGGTGTTTTCGATCTGATAAATAAAATCATATTTCGTCCGGTGAGTTTCTAAATTACTTATTTTCTTCTCTAATTACTTAAGGTAAACTCGTTTTGACTTCACAGGGTGTCTACTAATTTTCATCCAGCAAATACCCCGTTATTTCTCGTTTTTTCTCAATTGTAAATATTAAATCTCGTCTCACTGTGACATATTTTTATATTTTAAACAAAATAATATTTTTGTAATTTATAGCATCCAGAAAACATAAATACCATTAGATTTTTATTGCTTCAGGCATTCGACAAACAGTTAATTATTCCGAAAAATTGTTTACACATAATAATATTACACATAATTAACTGCGAAGATTTAGTGAACATGTTTTTACTTTTTATTATCTAAATGTTGTGTTCGAAATCTTCCGAAATCTACGACTACTATATTCCTTTTCGAAATTTTAGGAAATTATTTTTCATGTTTTTAAACCTTTATTAATTTTTGTTTAGAATTCATTTTTTAAAACAAAAACAATTAAAAAATTAAACATAAAATTTAAAAAATAATCTGATTCACTTAAAATCTTTACAAATTCTTAAGGCGTTTCTGATTTTTGTTTTAAAATCTTCAAAGATCCACATTTTGTTACAACATTTTTGAAATCTTTTCAGATTTGTAATTATTTTTGAAAAAAGTACGAATTTTTAATCAAATATTTGATATCTCAACCAAAAAAATTACTTTACAAACAATATGTCTAACCAAAAAGACTGCATTTTCACCAAGAAGGTACACTTTTAACCAAACGGATGAATTTTCTATAAAAAAAAGGTGTAAATTTTCAACGAAATAGTTTCATTTTTGATAAAATAGTGGAATTTTCAACCAAACATTCATGTTTTTAGTCCGAAAATATGAATTTACAAAAACGCGAACAACAATCACTTTCAACCAATAAATAATTGAATTTTCTACAAAAACGACGAAATTTCGACTAAGAATTTGATTTTCTACCAAGAATTTTACATTTTCAACCGAAAATGTAATAGTTGAATTTTCAGTTTAAAAAGTTAATTTGCAATAAAAAAATGATTTTCAACCAAATAGTTTAATTTTAAGCTTTTCAAACAAAGAGATTAATGTTCTACTAAAGAATGAATTATTTTACAGTTGAATTCAACCCGAAAAGATCAATTTTCAACAAAATAGTTTAATCCTCAGCCAAAAGAGATTATTTCTCAAACAAACCATTACACTTTTTACCAACAAAATTAAATTTCTACCACGAGGAGGATTTAAAAAAATCTTTTTAACTGACTCGAATTATTCCTAAAATGATGAGAAATCTTTCAAAATAAATAATCATGTTTAGTTTACCCAGGTATCATAAGAAAAGTTTTTCGTTTTCTTGAAACATTTCAAAATTCTTAAGAAGCTTCTAAATATATTTTTAAATTTTTCGAGTTTTCATAATAATTTGAAAAAGTTGTACATAAACTGCTAAACCTTCTTAATATATTTTTAAATTATATGGAAGGCTTCAAATCTTCTGGATTATTTCTTGGTGAAAATGTTTTGAAATGTTTTTTTCCTAGCAGAATTTAAACTCCTCTAAACACTGAAAAATTTTCTTAAAATCTTCCAGATTATTTTTTAGCATATTTTGACATCTTTAAATTTCAAAAATGATTCCATATAGTAAAACCAAAATCATAAGAAATTTTCCAAAATTATCTTATAGTCGCTATAAGTTTTTTGTTATCGATTGTAGTGTTGTGGTAAAATGTTGAAAACATAATTATTTCTTATTATTAAATAATCTTTGCAATTAAAATGGTATCTTGCAATATGATGGTGCAGAAAATAAGAGTCGATAAACAATCAAATTTAGTTGTCTCGTTATCATGATTAATAAAATATCACATTTCCCAAGACTTTAAATGTGATTCCCGGCTGGAATTTGTATTACTGATTCATTCTCGGGTTCTCCCGGTTACATTTTAATTTCCTACTTGTTTTGGTTAGAAGACACCCTGCATTAACTTTGTTAATAGTCTAGTCTAATAGAAGGCATTAAACTGTTTGCAGCTCTTTGTACTTTTCAGAGCACCTGTAGGAAATGTAACAGCTTTGCTTGAATTTGCACTCTCAATCATCATGTCCTTTCGTTCGTAACAATAGCATCCTCGATTTTTTAGCCCTTATACTAGATATACTCGATCTTTTTATGCCTGATGCAGATTTATTGTTGTTGTTATTTGCAAAATATGTGTACACGTGCTTGTGATTAAACATTTTATTTAACAGATATTCATAGCATCTTTATTCTTAAAATAATAATTAAAAATCCGGACAATATCCAGAGAGGAAATTCAATCACTTCTAAAGAAAAATGCGCTTCTAGAATTCAAATTCTAAATACAAATTTATGTCTATCTTTTCCGGGGATTTTTTTCATGTAGAATTTTCTAATGAGATTATTAGTATTGCATAGAAATTAAGTATCGTTAGCCAAAGAAATTTGGAAAACCGCCATAACCAGGCATTCCAAAACCTCCAAATCCTTGAAAGCCAAAAGGACTTAAGTACGAACTCAAAGAAGCTTGTTGCATTGGTTGAGCCATGGCATATCCTAAAGGATATCCAGAATATGTTCCCTGGGTGACTCCATATCCTCCAGATAAAATTGGGGAAGAATACGAACTTCCTCCTGAATTTTGAAATTGACGATATTCTGAATCGTTTTCTACTGGCTTTGCAAAAATAGTTCCTACCAGAAGACTGCAAACCACTAGTTTCTGCAAAATAAGAGCGATTTCCTAGGGATAAAAAATCAAGTACAAACAAAACTGAAACAATAATTTAAATAAATATTAACTCGACCGGGAAATATGGAACCCCGGGATTTTTTCGAGATGAAATGGTTTAAATTTAAAATTTGTTATGTCTAAATTTGAAAGCTTTTAATTTGTATTCAAGTTTGGAATTACCGATTTTCACATGGTTTAATTTTGAATATAACATTTTTAAAGTTTTGCAAGCTCCGGAGTTTGAATTAAAATTGTTTTCAAATTGAAAGTTTTAAGTATAGAATTTTATTTTCCCAGAATGATATTACATATTTGTATCAAAAATGGTATAAATAATTAATATGCTTTTACTTACTATTCCCATCATGCTGAACACCTTATTACAAACACTTGACCTAAATGTCAGAAATGAACTGAGAAAATGAACTCAAATTCTCTTGAAATTTCAACTAGGCTTCTTTTATTGAACAAAAGTTTGTAAACTCTTCCGAACGATCTTAATTTGCGAGTTAATTATGCAGTGTGAAACAATCAGATAAAATATTTCGTCGATGACTGATTTCTCTACTTGCCTGATTTGAAATAGTCAATCAATCGATACAATTTTCTTTCGCGAAGAAAATATTAACTTAGCTTTACGTTTAAATGAAATTGTAGTCGTCCAAAATATTTAAAATATTGAAACAAGAATGAGTTCTGTAACACTTATAGCAGTAGAAACTTTTAGAAACGGACTAAAACCATTTCAGATTAAAATTTCATATTTATTTATAGATTTCAACCAAAAAAGATTACTTTTCTACCATAAAAGATTACTTTCTATCTAAATGGACGAATTTTCAACAAAATAGTTCAATTTTCGACCAAAAACAATACATTTTAACAAAATAATTAAAATTTCCACCTGATGGTCGAATTTTTAATACAAAAAAGAATAAACTTCAAGCAAAAAAAGTTGCATTTTAAACCAAATAATAGATTTTTTAGGAGATAGTTGGATTAAAAAAAAAATGAATTTTCCATCCATAAGGAGAAATGGTTTGTCCAAATAGACAAATATTAAACAATCCCGTTAAATTTTTTAACCAAAAAGATGAATTTTTAACAAAATACTTGAATTTTCTAAAAAATTCTTAAATTTTCAACAAAAAAGTCAATTTTCAATCAAGAAGGGTGAATACCAAAAGAGGTGCATTTCAAAACCAAAAAGAAGATTTAAAAAACTTAATTTCCTACTGAAATAGAAAAATTTTATACAAAATACGTGAATTTTCAAAAAAATTATTAAATATTTATGTAAAGCATAAATTTTCTACCAAAAATCAAGAATTTAAATTTTAAGTAAAAAAATGTATTTAAAAAAAAGAATTTTCAACAAAATAGTCCAATTTTTAACCAGAGAGATGAATTTTCCACTAAAATAATGAGTTTTCGAACCAAAAACGTTCATTTTCAATCAAACAGTTTAATTTTAAACAAAAAAGAGGGTATTCAAAAACCAAGAAGATTAGTTTTTTACTTTTCTACCAAGAAAAATAAATTTCGAACTAAAAATACACATTTTTCAACTAAAAATGGAAAAGTTAAATTTTCAGTTAAAAAAATTAATAATAAAAAAGAATGAATTATAAAAAAGTAGTTACTTTTTCTACCAAAGAGGCGATTTTTCAACTAAAATTATAAATCTTCAACAAAAAGTATAGATTTTCAAGATGGTAATTTTCTAACAAAATAGTGGAATTTTTAATCCAAAAAGAAGAATTTTTAACAAAACAGTTGAATTTTCAACCAAAATGTATCACTTTTTAACAAAATTGTTCAATTTTCAACCA
>JAWWLR010000166.1:11311399-11322812 GCA_035041075.1 Acraspis erinacei | reverse complement strand
CAAAAATATTTAAAAATTTCCCGCCTTAATAGTTGAAACTTTGAAATGTTTCCAAAGATTCATAGAAACTTTTCATTTTGCCAAGGTTTCATGAAACTTTACATCCCTACCCCTCTGCCCCTCGAGCTCTGTTCTCTATGTAAGCACCGCGATCACATTCCTCTCGGTCATTTCGTCTTCAAATTTCAATCGACTCACATCGGTGGCATTGTTTTCGTATTTGCCACGTGCTCCGTTTCTCGACTTTTTCATCAGTCAAGAAATAAACAAGTTTTCGAGGCGATTATTCTTCGGATTTTTGAAGTTACAAGTGAAAATTAAGAGAAATGGCAGACTATGTCATCGGTGACGAGAGGCCAGCCGACGTCCCGCTTCCCGATGACGGTCTCTCAGCGGCGCAGCTTTTCACCAATGGAGACGGATTAACCTATAATGATTTTATCATCTTGCCTGGTTATATCCATTTCACCGCTGACGAAGTGGACCTTCATACACATTTGACCAAGGAGATCGTCCTCAAGGCTCCTCTGGTATCCTCTCCGATGGACACTGTCACAGAATCCGACATGGCCATCGCCATGGCTCTTTGTGGTGGCATTGGCATTATTCATCATAATTGTTCGCCCGAATATCAGGCGAATGAAGTTCACAAGGTACAGTTTTTAATCCGTACTCAAAAGATTCTCATACGTTTTTAGCAAGATATCACGGAATCATTTTGTAGAATTAAAGAGTCTCTAGACAATATTTTCAGGTGATTGCTGTTTCTGTTTATGTTTTCACAGCTAGGTTGTTTTTTAGGGCGAAATCGATTTTCTTGATGTGGAATGAGGAAATCAGGGTGGTCGCTGGACCGGGAATTTGTTGAGACTGAAATGAAAGTGAATTTCTTTTTTACTGGGTTTTACAATTTAAAACAAGTTCGATTTATTTATTGTTTAATGTTAAGTTCAGTTAACTTTTTCAGTTACAATGTCTACTTTGGTTCAACTCAAATTTGAACTATTCCAGATGAAGTTTTAACTATTTTGTTGAAATATCTTTTATTTTTGTTTAACTTTAATTTTTTGTTGAAAATTAAAATCTTTTATTAAAAACCCATTTTTTTGGGTCAACTATTCATCATTTTGATTGAAAATTCATACCTTTAATAATTTAACTATGTTAAAAAAATCGCTCTTTTTTGGTTGAAAATTCAACTACTTGGTTAAAAGTTCAAATCTTTTGTTAAAATTCATTTTCTTTGTTAAAGGTTCATCATTTTAATTGAAAAATCATATCTTTATTTGATAATTTAATTATGTTGTTGAAAATTCTTTTTTTCTTAAATTAATTTGTTTAACTGAGTATTTAACTGATCAGTTCAATATTCCATCATTTTAGTTGAAAATTAATCTTTTTGGCTATAATTTATTTTTGTATTTAGTTGAAAGTCCGTCTTTTTTTATTGAATTGAACTGTGTTTTGATTTTATATTAAAATCCACTTTGGTTGAAAATTCAACTACTTGGTTGAAATCTACAATCTTTTGTTTTAAAAACATTTTTTAGTGGAAGATTCATAATTTTAATTGAAAATTCCTTCCTATTTAGTAATTTAACTATTTTGTATCAAATCCGTTTTTGTTTGGTTGGAGATTAATTTTGTTAACACAGAATTTAATTATTCCAGTTGCATTATTGTAACAACATTGTTGAAAATTGGTTTTTTCTTTTTTGGAAAAATTTTTTTTAACTGGAAATTTAAATTCATCTTTTTCGTTGAAGTATCTTTCATTTAAAATGTTAATATATTCAATATGTACTGAACTAAGTATTTTAAGTTAATATAAAAATATCTTTCAATAATCAAAATCATGGACGTAATGAACAAATTCAAGAAATTATTAATTTTGTTAGAATTATTTATTTAATTATTTGATTCTCCAGAAACTTGTTCCGTTAAGAAATTATACTTATCCTTTAATAAAGTTACATTATTTATAATGAAATCGTCAAATTGTATACATATTCCGAATTGATTGTTTAAAAAAATGCGAAATATTCAAAAAGTACTACGAAAAATTAGACTTAGAAAAATCTTGAGGTACCTGATATAAATTTGATCGGGAATTTGACAAATTTTTAGAAAAGAAATCTATTCAATCACGTGACATAATGCAATTTAAAATAAGTTTGTTTTAAACTTTTTTTTTAAAGTTGAGTTCAAAAGGTTCACTTTTTCAAATAATAAAGCCACTCAGTTTGTAATTCGTAATTTTAAAATCTTTTAATTACAAACATTTGTATTCGGGGTGTTCGCCTTTAAGAGTACATTTTCAATTTAAAGAATGTAAACATTCAGTTTTGCGGTCATATAACTTCAGATTTAAAAAGGTTTCAGTTTGAAACAAAATTTAAGTGCTCAATTTCTAATGTTTCTTTCTTAAATTGATATCATTTTGAACATTCACGAATTTTTTATTTTAATCTTAAATTTAGATCATAGAAAATGATAGGGTGGATTTACACTTTTTGGCCAGAAATTTTTGAAAAATTCACTATCATTAACTAAATGTAACATTTTGTAGTTTAACGGTACTTTATTAAAAATTGCTCGATTGAAAAATATTAGAAGCTTATATTTTATACATCTAAATTATTAAGCGTCTGAATTAAACAATTCCGATTGAAAAAAATGTAAATCTTTATTTTAGTTTAAAATTTAAAAGAGTTCCATTTGCAGTGCTTTAATTTATAGTAAATATAACATTTTGAACTTTTTTTTTAAATACAAAATTCCCTTTTTTTCTTGAATTTTATTCAATTATCAACTATTGAAAACTCAGGTTTCTTCCATTTTTAAATGTTGACAATTTTTAAAAAATGGAATTTTTATATTAAAAAAGTGTTTAAACAATGTTATATTTACATAATTTTACATTAAAATTGAATAAAAATTTCAATAAAAAATGTGAAAAATTATATTATCTCGTAAACGGGTTGCCATTGGCAAATAATGTTTTGGTCATGTAGATTTTTTTTCGAAATCTGTTGCTCTCGAACTTAAGTATTTTCAACAAAAAAAAAAGACTTGAATGCTTAAAATTCTTAAAAGTTACCAATTTGGTTGGCAATAAACTAATTCAAATATATATTTTATTTTTGCAGAAAATTGATTTCCTCATAAATAGATTATGCTAAATTAGATGTGAAAAATAATTTCATAAAGGTATCATAGATGACGATTGACGATCCATGTTGCACAACTAAATTCTGCGACCTAATTTGATTATTTCTATCCGTAACTAATTTGATATTGATTTCCGTAAGCTCTATTAGCTTCAAAGGGCTTTGATAAACTATGAAATAAATATTATTAATACTCGCAATTTATATTTTCGACTTTCCTCCCTTGTTTTCCGTATACCATCAAAATACAAGTGTATAGTTAATTAATTCTCGTCGAAAAGCTTACAATTCAAAGTAAATAAAAAAATGTAGAAATTATATAAACAAAAACGTGTTTTATATTTTATTTTCTACTTTCTTTCTATTTTCTACTTTCCTTCCTTGTTGTCCGTACACCATTAGAATGTAAATCTGATTAATGAATTCTTTTTGAAAAGGTTTATTATTCAAAGTAAATATAAAAAACGCTAAAATTATATTTAAAAAACATTTTTTCTATCTTTCGATGGTCAAATGCATTTATTCATCAACATTTAATTTATATTCTAATGTATACAGTTCTTTCGCAATTCCTGATCACATTGAGGAATTAAATTAAAAAGAGCAGACGGCAAAAATCAGTATTGAAAAATGTTTCAATATTATCGTTTCTCGATATTATTTTCATTTGCGTCCCCCCCCCCCCCGCTGAAAGTTTGGGTACCTACATTTTTCCTAATTTCAAATGGGTGTCATGTCTTTAATACAATAAAAAAATATTATATTGCCTTAAAAATTTTAATACTATACAAATCTCCATAGAACCTGAAAAAATATAAAATCTTTAGTGACAGGTTTTAATATTAAAAATTAATAGCAATGGAATTATATTATTTCAACATATTCTTAACAACTTTATTTTCACTGGGTGTGTTTATCTGAAAAAATTGTTTGCAAAGTGAAAAACTCGATTTTTCCAGAAACTAAGTATTTCAGCCTTTCACTAATTCTGATGCATTTTCTTTCGTTTAAGGCTTTTTTACTTTGCTAGATTATAGAAGATAATAAAATGGAAGATAATTTACTCTTCACTTATACGTTATTTCAAAACTCTCAGACAAATGTAGGACATACATAAAAGTAGTAAAAATAAAGAAAAGAAATTTGCAGGCTCTAGTTTCATTCAATTGTGTCAAAGATTATACAATATGTGTAAAGAGCCAAGGGTACTTGCAATTCTCTGACCTTCGGATAAAAAAAGCACTTGAGAAGACCCTTTTTTGCTATCTTATCATATACCTCTGTAATTACAACAGTTTTGAAATTAAATTACTTATTTTTTTAATAAATTCCTAATCTGAAAATACATATTTATATTTGAGAATCTGCGATAAAATTCCCGTACATTTACAAAAAAAATGTAATTCTCTTGCTTTTGTTAGAAAGTTAAATGATTGCCACAAATCTTGAATAATTTTTATATGATATTGCTCCACGGAAAATAATGACTGTTTAAAAGACCCCTGTTTTGAACAACAAATTTAAAAATAACACCTTAGAAATTATCAGAGATTTTTTCTGATACAGAGGACTTTCTGCTAGTATAAAGTAGATAAAAAATGTACATATTTTTTAAAAGTTATATTTATCTTAGTTTAAAAAGTATTTGGGATATTTGAGGGTTTTCTACTTATACGCTAAAGAAAATTGACAGGTCTAAGGAACAGAAATCATTTTTAAACATTTATTTAAAACCTTTTGAAAATCACTATGTGGAAAACATATTTTTTTTTCATTTGTTGATTCCTTAGACTTGTCAATTTTTCTCTCAAAGGACCAAAATATCCTTTTAAGCTCAGCCAGATAAATGTTTTGTTTAAATTTTAATAAGCAAAAAGACCGCCGAATGTGAAAAAAACCTCTTTTTCATTTCTAATATTATATTTTAGAATGCTTTTTAAAAAACAGAGGTCTGTTATACGTGAAACGTTTTTCTTATAGTGCTGTGTATAAAACTTTTTGGGAAGACTTTTGCAGCCTTTCAGCACAATATAACTTACAGCAGAATAACAAAAGCCCGTAAAATCGAATTCGCAATTAAACAGAAAAACAAGAATACGTTTTTGAGCTGATTTGGTGATAAATCGATACCAAGAGAGTTTAATTGCAAATAATTTGTCAGTTGGGATCAAATATAGTCGAAACTTGGCGATATAGAGTTGACACTTTTTTACGATATCAAGTTGACTTGAATTGTTGAATAAGTAAAAAAAATTAATCACATTTCTTTTGGACACATGAAATTGTTTCAATAAATTTCGAAATAATGTCTCTTGTTATATTCTGCCACCCTTTAAATTATGAAATTATTAATTTTCTCAATTTCTGTTTCCAATCAAAACATCCCTTTCTATTATCAAGCTTTTCATCTTTCTGAATCGTTTAAACGAAGAAAATTAAGTGAGAATACGGTGATTGAAACAACAAAGAATGTATCCATCCTAACACTCCATGTTTGAAGCATAAAAAATTCCCGCTTCAAAAATAAAATCCCGTAAAATTCCCGCTTTTCCCACACGCTGAACACTGTGTAATAAATCTGAACCTAAAAAAACTAGACTACATATTTGAACACTAAACTTTGTTATTGCAGGTGAAAAAATACAAGCACGGCTTCATCAGGGATCCAGTCGTGCTCTCGCCCAACCATACAGTTGGCGACATCCTGAGAGTCAAAGCCGAGCACGGATTCTGTGGCGTTCCAATTACCGAAAATGGGAAAATCGGGGGCAAACTGTTAGGAATCGTAACCTCGAGAGACATCGACTTCCTCGAATCAACAAGCCAGCACAATTCGAAACTCGATACCATAATGACTAAACTCGATAACCTAGTCACTGCCAAGGCAGGTGTGACTCTCACAGAAGCTAACACGATTCTCGAAAAATCGAAAAAGGGAAAACTACCAATAGTTGATGACAAAGGTCATTTTGTCTCCCTCATGGCAAGAACCGATTTGAAAAAGAATCGGAGTTATCCAAATGCCAGTAAGGATGAGAACAAGCAACTTCTAGTGGGTGCAGCGATTGGAACCCGAGAGCAAGATAAAGAGAGACTCCAACTGCTAGCAAACGCTGGGGTCGATGTGGTCGTTCTCGACTCCTCCCAGGGAAATTCCAAATTCCAGATTGGAATGATCCGCTTCATTAAATCCGAATATCCCCAACTCCAAGTGATAGGAGGCAACGTGGTGACCACCAGGCAAGCAAAGAATCTCATTGAAGCGGGTGTCGATGGATTGCGAGTAGGAATGGGTTCAGGATCGATCTGCATCACCCAGGAAGTTATGGCCGTTGGAAGACCCCAGGCCACGGCAGTTTACAAAGTTTCAGAGTACGCCAGAAGATTCGGAGTTCCTGTCATCGCCGACGGTGGAATTCAAACAATTGGTCATATTATAAAAGGTCTGAGTTTGGGTGCAAGCACTGTTATGATGGGATCGCTTCTCGCAGGAACCTCCGAAGCTCCAGGTGAATATTTCTTCAGTGATGGAGTCAGATTAAAGAAGTACAGAGGAATGGGATCTATCGAAGCCATGGACAGAAAAGATGCAAAGGGTTCCGCGATGGACCGATATTTTCACAACGAACAGGATAAGTTTAAGGTGGCCCAGGGGGTCAGCGGATCCATCGTTGACAAGGGCACTGTACTTAAATTCCTGCCCTACCTTCAATGTGGAATTAAACATGGGTGCCAGGACATTGGAGTCAAGACGATTTCTTCACTGCGATCGATGATGTACAGTGGGGAACTTAAGTTTGAGAGAAGATCCAACTCTGCTCAGCAGGAGGGAAATGTACATAGTTTATTCAACTATGAGAAGAGACTTTATTAATTCAAGAGAACTTCGAGTATTCGCGAAAGTACCTGCATTTATTGCGAACCCTTAATGTGTACCCGCAATCCTGACAATAGACTGGTAGATGGGTCTTGTCTCGAACGCTAATTGCAAAATCGTGGCCTATTTTAAATTATCTCTTAGAGTTTCGATTAGTTTTGTGTAATTGTGAAGTTTTATATATTGACGTGCTTGAAGAGAAAGGATCTTGATTAAATATTGTATTTTAGCAGACTTTGCCGTTCGAGACTTTGCGCAGAAACCAGTGATCTCTCGCTGATTTGGAATTCACGTTTTCTAGAATTTTTTAGATGATCGGTTTTCAGGGTGTCGGCAGGACCGGGAAACTTTGAAAATTCGTGTCAGGAATCATTAATTTTGAAAACAATCAGTTGAAAATGCGACACTCTGGTTTTAAATTTCATTATTATCAAACTTCATTTTTTCAAATGTGATCTCTAATTCTCAGCGAACAAGAAAAACAATATCGCCAACGCCTGGCAAAATAGTAATAATAAAAAATGGACAAATTGTTTGATACTGATAATAGGGCGAAGGGTTTTTTTGTATCAAATCCTCGTCCCTAAACTGAGATAAGAAAATTTCTTGTCTTGATATGTTGGTCTGTATGTACTTACATAAAGCTACCTGTGAACCTGAGATAAGTATATGTAGTATCGAGTAGCAAAATCGAATAGGAGAATTGGCTAAGAGTACGCGGTTTTTCAGGTCTGATTTTAAACCGCGAGGAGAGAAATTTGCATGCGAGTTAATCGAAATTCCACATTACGGGAACACAAATTTTAGGTTTTCCTCCGTTTTCTTCTTTTTCCCCCTTTTTTTACTGTACTTTACTGAAGAATATTAATACGCAAAAGTAACAATTGTATATGTCCTCAACGTCGATTGAGGATTGCAATCATGTTTTGTTTGCGATGCATAATTTACAAAGGCCTTTTTAATACCAATTTTGTATATATTAGAGAAAGTTGATTTGATACCTTCCGTCTTTTTAAATATTATTATATAATATTCTAAGGGAACTATTTATCAAATCAGCGCATTTGAACTGTAAAGAGTCCCTACGAAGAAAATAAATTATAAATGTGTTCTTGATGTCATTCCTGTGTAGTACTAAAGTAAGCGAATTGCTTTGTACATTGTAGTAGATTGTAAACTTAATTTTAATTTAAATGATATCTTTTCTTTTTGAAGCAAACTTGCGTTCTTATAAGTTACATCGACTAGTTATGTAAGCCAGTTACGGATTATTTGAACTGCAAACTTCCCACAATTTAAAAAAAAATCTTATCAATGATTATAATGAGATTACAATTACTCGAAAGAGATGAATGTTAAATCTTCGTAGGACCTCGTCTGTGATTTTTCTAAGTGAATATCAAATTTATAATTTTAATATTCCAATTAAGTCTACTACAAGTAGATTAAAAAAATTATTAGCCAATATACATATATTTTTTACAGATAAAGATATCATGTGAAACAAAGCGTCTGAAATAAACATGTTCTTGGTGTTATATCAAAATGTGATATTTTTATTTATATTTGCCTGTTCAGTTAAAATTATTATAGGTGTGACTTTAAAATTTTAAATACATATGTAAATAAAAAGTAGTCTTTTTAAGTCAGTCAAAAAATTATTTTTAATTAAAAAGAGTAGTTGAAAAAAAAATACTTTAAATTAACAAAGAACGCATTTAAACAAATTTAAAAATGTTGAGTTAAAAAAATGTCAACAAATTCTTTATTTTGGTTTTGAATTCGATTTTTTTTACTTTTTCAAGTGTAATGCCTTATGATTTTATCATACGTTAAATGCGTACAGTTTAACTACATTTTTTCAAATATCATAAATATTATAAATTAAACCGAAAACTGTTATTTAAACGTCTGAGGAATTACAGCCATAAATTGCAACTGACATTTTTTCGATTTGTTTTTAAAGGTTCTCAAAGACGCAGACACCGACCAAATTTTATGATTTTTGAATTCTGTGAGTGCCCAAATGTAAAGACATTTTAAAAACCAGAGATCAAAAATTTGGACGATTACATTACACTCTCATGAATGAGAATGTAAAAATGTGTAGCCAAAGTGGTCCAAAAAATAATTTTATTGGACAAATTCTTCCACAGGATACATTTCCTAACTGCTTTAAGATTTTTTTATAAAAATACTCTGCAATGAATTGCAAACAAACTTAAATAAAGCGTCAAAATGGTTTATTTCAACGATATGATTTTTTATTTCTGAAAAATCTCCTAAATAAAGTTATTGTTAGTCGAAACTATAATGAAGTGAGAGTTAGAAATCAGAAACATTTTATTAAGAATTTTATTTCATTATCTTCACAAATATGTACTTCAGTATATTAGTTTGCTGTAGGAAAAGAATTTTTTTAATCAGTGCAATTTATCATTAGAATGTTATTAGTAAAGAAAACATGTAATCATTTCAAAATTTATAAAAAAACTTATAAAGTTTTTATTTCTGACCTGGAACCTCTTGACTTTCTAAAATAATTTTAAGCTATTCACCCTAATTTTTTCATTATTTGGAGTATTTTTATAATTTTTTACTTCCAATTAGCCATCAGAAATATAGCAAAGTAGTACCTGTTCGAATTCCATGCATTTGAAAATTCCCGCGCATTTTCATTTTGCGCATGAGCACAAAGTAGTGCGCATGAGTATAAAATTCTTGTTTTGCAAGGTAACCTAAAAACATAAAATTAAACACAGTGCATACACGTGTTTATTATTTTTTGACAGCTTGCAACACTTCAGATCAACAAAATGGTTTTGTGCAATATCGAGTGTGTGAATAAAATATCTCAATATTTGGAGGTGTCTCCTGGAAAAATGCACATCTCGAAAAATAATGTAAGAAATTCTTATAAGTCCTAGACGTTTTAATACCTACAATTACTTTACATATGATTTTACGTATTTACATTGTTTTTTATGACTTCTATTTTTTTTATTATATATTTCTCTATCAAGATGCTTTATGATGGAAATCTCAATGAGGGTGACGTGAGTCTGATTTATCAGGGTGTGTGTCCTGATTTTGTATCACTATCCTGATTGTTCGTGTACGAATACGAAAATTCGCGATTTTTATTGCGCAGACTTAAATTATGTTCACAATTTCTTACATTAAAGCGCAGTCTGATTTGTGACTGTTCACTTAAAAACTTTAACATGTATGGAAGTTACTATTATCTGGTTAATAATTCATCAATTTTGTTAAAAACAAAAAAGTCATTATTTTTTGTTGAACATTACATTTTCTAATAATTTATTTAATCTAGTTTTAAAATTCAACGGTTATTTTACAAAATTCTTCTTTTTGAAATGGAAATTCCTCCCTTTAGATGAAAATTTTGTCTTTATTTACTGAAAAATATTTCTTGGTTTAAAATGCATCTATTGTCGTAGAAATTTTACATTTTTTGCTGAAAATGCAACAGCTTGGTTGAAAACTAAATCTATTTTTCATGGACGATTTTCAACTATTTTGTTGAAAATTCTTCTTTGGTTGAATTGAACTGTTTTGGGTTTCAAATTAAAATCTTTATTGGTTGAAATATCAATTATGACATTTTACGTTGAGAATTCAACTATTTTTTTTTTTGATTCGCCATATTGATTCAAAAACCATATTCTTGGTTAAAAATCAATCTATTTTGCTGAAAATTTGTTTTTAATTGGTTGAAAATTAATTTTTATCCAAAAATTTAACTACACCATTTTTGGTTAAAACCTTATCTTAGGTAAAAATGTATGTATTTTGTTGAATTAAAAAAAAATTTCTTTAACTGAAAATATCACTTCCGTTCTTTGTTAAATAATGCATCTTTTTTTCTAGAGAAATTTAACTATTTCTTTGGAAATTCACGCATTTTGTTGTATAATATTAATCTTCTTCGTGAAAAATTCATTTTTTTGGTTATGATTTTATTTTTTAGTTGAAAATTTAACTATTTTGATACAAAATCATTTGGATGGAGTTCCCAATAGCGTAACCGACAATTTCGTTCATACTGTGTATGTTTATGTATTTTGACGCGCTGATTACGAAAATGATAGTGAAAATTTGCGACTAGTCGATTTTCATGGTGAAAACTATGAAAACCCCATAAAAATCATGATTTTTTATGTTTATCTGAGTAAATAATAAAAATTTACAAAAAAACATCAAATAAATGTTGTAGATCTTTTAAAAAGATATATTTTATGTAAAACACATTTTTACTCTGCGACTAGTAGTTTTCGAGAAAAACGACGATAAATATGAAAAATCACAGAAATACAAGACAATATGTAGCGGTGTGATTTAAATG
>JAWWLR010000166.1:11243013-11270677 GCA_035041075.1 Acraspis erinacei | reverse complement strand
TCCTCACACTAATCCCCTCCCCCACCGAGTGAGTCACGCCTACCCCGAAAGGGAAACGGCTTAATGGTGTAATAATACAAAACTAACTTATGTGTATTTTCTTAGGAATTTAAGACTCTTTTTCTGGCGGGAAAATTTGAGAATTTGAATTTTAAGCTTCCAAATTTAAACTATATCTTATTGATGAAAATGCATAGAAATTCATAAAAATTCAGTCTTCTCGATAGAAAATTAATCTTTTTGGTTAAGAATTAATTGAACTATTTATTTTAAAATGTGCGTTTGTTTATTGACAATTTAACTACTCTGTTGAAATTTAAACTACTTTGTTAACATTTTGTTGTAAGCTTTTTTTTGTTGGTTAAAAATTAATTTTTTACCTGCAAAATTTAATTGCTTAATTTTTGGTTTAAAATGTACCACTAATGTGTTAAAATTTAAACATTTGATAGAAAATGCCTGTATTTTGTTCAAACTTTATCTTTTTGAGTATAAAGTAAATAATTTTTATTGAAAATTCAACTATTTGACTTAGGATGGAACTATTTTGTTCAAAATTCGTTTTTATTTTGTAGAATTCAACTGTTTCAAATTTCTTTTTTTCTTGCAGAACTGCAGTTTTTTAAACTGAAAATTAGTTATTCCATTTTTTATTGAAAAATCCTGTTTTTGGCGAAAATTGTTCTTTTGGTAAAAAGATTAATCTTCTTGATCGAAAATTGATCTTGAAGGATAAAAATTCAACTGTTTTTTTTTAAATCTATTTATTTTGTTGAAAATTTAACTATTTTTTATAATCATATTTATTAGTCGAAAGTTCGTCCTTTTGAATTGAAAATTCATTTTTTATGGTAGAAAAGTCATCTTTCTTGGTCAAAAATGAACTTTTTATTTAAAAATTCAAGTGTGTTATAAAGAATTCATCTTTTTGCCTTAAAAATTTAACTACATGGTTGAAAGTGGATCTGTTTTTGGTTGAATTTGAATCTTTTATGTTTGAAAAGTCAACCGTTTGATTAAAAATGCATCTTTTTAGGATGAAAATTCATCTGTTTTATAGAATATTCGTAATTTTGGATAGAAAATTCATCTTATGTCTTAATTAATTGTTAATAAAATAATTAATTGCTGAGGGTAAAAAATAGCCGAAAATTGGTAACGCACTTTATGGAAGGTCCCTTGTAAACGTTGATATTGAACATAATTATTTTCTTAGTCTATTTAGTCTTGTGTTTCTTTTTCAGGATAGCATAGCTGAATGTCAGAGGGACATGGTTGAAGTGGGTGATGGAGATGGTGAGGGAGATACAGGAGTTGAAGCTATACTAGGAACAATTAGAACAGTGGATGAGGCTCAGTACTTACTAGAAAAAATGCTTGCCTTTACGGTGGAGCAAAGTTACGTGGCGGCTCAAAAGCAACTCGAAGTTCGAGATATGGAATCGAGACTTAATCAGGTGGCTCAAGAAAGCGATGTGCAGCATCAATTGCTGGAACACGTTCTCAGGGATAGGGATCTTCTTACACTAACAAATATTGACAACACTGCGCCAGCTTACAGCCCGGCAAGCTCGCGAAGTTCTTCGCCCGATACGTAAATATTTTATATTTTCTATTATTCATATTTTATTCATTTATTAGGAAATGTCCATTCATTCGGTAATCAATGTATCAAAAATATATCAATTGTTTTCACTATAAACGGGATGTTAAGAGATTTTGAGATATTTCAAAGGACTACAAAGTATTTCAAAGAATTGAAAAATTTGAATGGCATATGAAATCACAGGGAATTTCAAATGGTTTCATAGGTTTAAAAGGATTTAAAAACATTTCTAGAGTTTGAAGAAATTACCTAGTAAGAATTCAAAGAGAATCTTTAAAATTTCAAAGGATTTTACAAGATTTTAAGGGATTTAGAGGATCTTGAAGAATATAAGGATATTTTAATGGGATTTCGAACATTTAAATCGATAGAAAAAGATTTCATAAGGTTTTAATGGATTTCAAAGAATCTCATGAAACACATATGATTTTGACGGATTTTTAGGAGTTTAAAGGAAATAAGAACGATTAAAAATAGATTTTAAGAGATTTTGAAACATTTCAAAATAAGCCACAGTATTCCAAAGGATTTCATGTGATTGCAAGAATTTTGAATTATATAAGAAGATTTTGATGAGATTTCGAAGATACGAATGAATTAAAAAAACTTCATAAGATTTTAAAAGGTTTTAGGAGATTTTAAAAGATTTGCAAAGTTTTTAAAGGGTTTGAGGGACTTTAGTTGATTTTAAAAGATTTTAATGGTAATATTTCGCAATATTTCATGGAATTTCAAGGATTTTAACAGTTTCTTTTAGAGATTTTAAGGGATTGTCACAGATTTTAAAGAGTTATAAGTCATTACTGTGTGATTTTGAATATTACAATCGATTTAAAGGATTTTTAGAGTTTTTAAATGATTCTAAGGGATTTTAATGATATTTCGAAGATTGGTAGATTTCAAAGGATTTTAAGAGTTTTCAACTTGATTATGTACGACATCCGTGGAATTCACAGAATTTCAAATCATTTTATTAAGATTTAAAAAATCGTAAGCAAGTTATACAATTTTTTAAAGAATTCACGAGATTTCCAAGAAATGCAAAGATTTTCAGGGATTCCGTTAACCGATTTATGAAAATAAAATTTGGATAATTTATCATTAACGTGACAAAATGACCAAAAAACATTATTTTTTATGTTTGAGCTGTCTGCGTTGCATCACTTATTGCTATTTTCTTAAAAAGGTAGAGAATTAGTAAATTTATATTCGCTGAACAGACTATGATATTGTGGATAAATTTACATAACTGACTCAAGTTTTTGGACACATTTGTTATCTCGAGTGTCTTGTGGAGTCTTGTAAAATTTATGTCTTATCACAAATACACACTGAAATATTACATTTCCATTGTTATAGACAATGCTGATAAACAAATTCATTAAATAGGCGCTTCCAGATAGAGAAAATGCGTTTCTTTAACAGAAACCTTTATTTTACCTTCAAGAATAATATTTCAATGGGATTTAAGTACTTACACAAAATAGAATTTTTCATTCTTATCAATAATTCTGATTGACAAATTCATTTTATAGGCGCTTTTAGGTACAGAAAATGCGTTTTTTTCCAAACAGAATCGTTAATTTTACCATGAAGAATAATATTTCAACAGAATTTAGTGATTCTCAAAAACATTTTTTTTTTTAATAAACAATTCTGATAAATGAATTCGTTAAATAGGCCCTTTTAAATACAGAAAATGCTTTTCTTTAGCAGGGTCGTTTATTTTACAGTCAAGAATAATATTTTAACGAAATTTATTCACATTGAATAATATTTTTCATTCTTATCAATAATTCTGATAAACAATTTTATTTAAAAGGCGCTTTCTTAGGTACAGAAAATGCGTTTTTCAGAAAAATCGTTTATTTTACCCTCAAGAATAATATCTCCACGGGATTTATTGACACTCAACAACATTTTTCATTGTTATCAAACTCATTGATTTTGAAGTTCAAGATCTGTTCATTAAAGATAATTGAGGTTAAAATAAATTATCCTGCTAAAAAGGAGAATTTTCTTTCTTAAACGCGTTTATTTCATAAATTAATTTCTAACAATGTTTTATAACGATAAAAAATGTTGCTGAGTTTCAATATATCTAGTAAGTATTATTATTTGGGGCAAAATAAACGATTGAATAATTGTTTATACGAATAAAAATTGTAATCTTCCATTATTTAGTTGTAATGAGACATTGTTTTTACAGGATTAACCAAGAAGATCAAAGATAAAAAAAGCTTTCAGGCTTCAAAATACAACAAAAATTAGTTTTGTTCATCAATTTTTTTATAAAGTTAAGGATTCAATAGAGCTTTATCCACAATGACATAATCTGTTGGAAAAAATTAATAATTCTATACCTTTTAAAAAAATTATGGCTCATTTGGCAGCATTTGGTAAAAAAGTAGTGAAATCTGCTAAGAAATGTAGTTCCTTTTTTCACAAATAATTTTATGTAATGACTTTCTTTATTATTCATTATTATTATTTACATGTCTCAGGGAAAATTGCAATCTACTAATAACCGGAGGAGAGGAAAAGCAGAAAAACAATAAAGTTCGTCGAAGGACGACGCAAGCTCAGGAACTTTTGTTTGGAATGAACGCCAGCACTGATAGTCAAAAGTCAGATGATCAAAATCAAAACCACAATCATCCTTTGACCAGAGTTCCTAGTGCCCCAGGAAGTCTTAAGTGAGTCAAAGAAATATAAATAAAATATTGCACGTTTATTTTGATTTCTATTTGGCTGTTTCCTAATTATAGATTTCTTTTTCCGACATTTACATCGGAAAATTTCAGTTGTTCTGTTCCATGGTTATGAGAGGGTAAATGTCGGTAATAGAAACTCTAATTAGGCTTGGAAAAAATTTCTTTACTTCTTCAAAAAATACTTACACCGATTCTCCTCCTTTCCAATAATATCCTCCTGTTTATAACAGATGTTTTCAGGGATCACAGTCTTTACCCTTTTTTTTCTGATCCCATTTTTCCCTTAAATTTGAAAACAAGACGCTTTAAAAGAGATTCTTTTTGATTTCATCAATTTTTAATATTTTCTAGGTACCTAAATTAAATTGAAACATTTCATATTCCTAATATTGCAAGTAAAACTATTTTCTGTTTCAACAAAATAGATCAATTTCTAACCAAAATATGTAGCTACATTTTTTATGAACTTTTAACTATTTAGTTGAATTTTAATAAAAAAATATGAATTCTTAACGAACATTTTGATATATAATAGTTTAATCAAAACAGCTTTTAATTTTTAATCACGATTTTTCTGATACCAGTTTTATTTTCAACCCAAAAATATGATTTTTCTACCAAATTGTTAAATATTAAATTAAAAAAACGAATTTTGTACGAAACGGTTTAATTTTTAACCCGAAAATGTGAATTTTCAACCAAAAAAGTTCATTTTTAACAATAAAATAGGAATTTTGTACAAAATAGTTCAATTTTCAGCCAAGGAAAAAAAAACATTTTCAACAAAATAAATAAATTGTCAATCCAAGAAGACGAATTTTCAAGAAAACATTTTTCTACCAAAGTGGATAAATTGTTGAATTTTCAAAAAAAGATTAGCTTTTCATCCAAATAATAAAACCTTTCAAAAAATGAATTCTCAACGAAAAATTTAATAGTTGATATTTCAGCCAACAAAATATTCTAATTTTTAAATAAAAATAGTTGAATTCAACCAAAAAGGACTAATTTGCAACAAAATAGGTAAATTTTAAAACAAGCAGATGAATTTGAAACTAAAAGTAATAATTTTTAAAGAAGTGGTGCATTTTTAACCAGATAGTTTCACTTTCAACCTAATGAGATGAGTTATTGACAAAACACGTAATATATGATATTTCCACCAAAATATTTTTTAATCTTTAACAAATAAACAGTTGAATTCATCCAGAAAAGTCGTAATTGCAATGAAAAAGTTAAATCTTCAATCAAAACAGATTTATTTTTAACCAAGCAGTTACATTTTAATACGTAAAAGATTAAATTTATAATATTAATTCTCAACGAGAAATGTGACTAGATTATATTTGAATAAAATTTTTTTTTTTAAATCTCTAAAAGTTTAATTCAACCAAAATGTACGATTTTTCAACATAATAGGTACATTTTAAATTAAACTGATGAATTTGCAACCAAAAAAATTAATTTTCTGGCAAAGTAGTGAAACTTTCTATTTAGTAGTTTCATTTTCAACATAAAAAGATGTGTTCTTAATAAAAAACCGCAATAGATGATATTTCAACTAAAAAATATTTTAATCTTTAATTAAAAACAGTTGAAATCATCCAAAAAAGAGGAATCTTTAATGAAATAGTTTAATTTTTAACCAAAACAGATTAATTTTCAACAGTTGAATTTCCTACTATAGAAAGGACCTCTTCGTCGCAAAATTGTTGAATATTATTCAAATAATAAAATTTTTAAACAAAAAATATTAAATTTTTTGAATGAAAAATAGTTGCATTTAACCGAAAAACATGAATTTTCAACAAAACAGTTGGATTTTCAACCCAAGGCTATGCATTTTTAACAAAAAATTTAGTTGTTAACTAAATAGTTGAATGTTTAACAAAGAAGTTGAATTGTCAACAAAAAAAGTGATTAAAAAAAATTGTTACATTTTCAAAAAAATTATAAAATTTGTAACCAAATAATAACATTGCGAAATAGAAAAAAAAACCGATAAAACGGGAAAAGGGAAAAAGAGGGGAAGAGTGGACCTAAAATTGAGCTACTAAGCCACTGTGATCCCTGTCTTTGAGTTTATTTTTCATTTTTTTTTTTTTTGAATGTTTAAAATCATGTGTGGAACGTATTCTTTAGAGGGTTGATTCTTACGAGAAATCAGTATGTAACCGCGTTGACTGGAGGTTCGCCGACTTTGAATCGACGCGATAGCACATCTCCGAGGCCTTTGAGGCGACCATTACATCCGGGCGGAGGCTCCATGTGAGTGGCAATGATCCAGCACGTCTTTGCCTTTATTTTCCTTGCATATCTATGTCTTGATGTCCTGTATCATGCACTTTAGATTAAAAAATCTATCCTCCTCGAGTGACTAGTCAAAACTCAGTGCACGCATTTATAAGAATTGATAGGGAATCCAACATTAAAGAACAAGAAGTTGTTAAAATTCAGGCTTTTTTTAAACGGGAAATCCTAATTTAATACAATACATTTTTGTAAACTCCGGTCTCTAGGAGGAAAAAACTTTTTGTGTGATTTTAAGAATTGAAATTATATATCAGTAATGTCTTATAAAAGTCTGATAAAAGGAAAAACATTTTTGTAGGAAAAAAATTAAAAATTACGATAAAAAATGATTTAAATAATAGTTATTTATTTGAGTTTTGTCTTACTATCTCTTCGTGATATGAGGAATAACATTCCCCATATCTTTACTGTTTCCAATTTTGAAAATAAGTAAAAATAATCTTTAATATATAGTTTTATATTGGTTTTACTCGAAAATAATTCATGACTCATTAAAATTTAAACAATTTTTCAGGCACTAGTAAAAAGCAAAAGTAAGAAAAAAAATCAAATGCAAAAAACAATGTTAAAATTAATTTTTTGTAAATTTAAAAGAAAATTTCATTAAAAATAATGTTTTTTTATTTTACATTACATCATTAATAATATTATTTTCATATCTAAAATCATGGAAAAACTATTTTTTCAGACATCTGATTTTTGGCACAACAACTACCTTAACAATAACCTACTTTAGAACAGATTTTACTTTAAATTTTAAATATTTGATTTTGAATTAGATATACTGTTAATATTTAAAAATTTTAATTATACTGTTTGGAATTCCCAAACACAAAATCGTTTCATTTTAAATTCCTTAAACTCTAAATTGTTTAATTGTGAAGGCTTTGTTTCTCAACTCTTCTAATTTTTAAACTTTAATTTCAAATTATATAAATATTAATAAATAAATTTTAAAATAAATTTGTCGTCAATTTAAAGTTAGAATGGTTTGCAATCAAATAATTCTGAATTAAGACTCGCATAATTAGACCAATTTCAATTTTAAACGCTGTAAATAAAAATATAAAATATTTTTTAATCGGTAATTTTATACATTTTTATTCGAAAAAGCTTTAATTCTGACATAGTATAATTGTCAGAAACACAAATTTACAATTGTTCAGTTTTTAAAGATTAAATTTTGAAATATTAGTTTTTAGGTTTTTCAATTCTCAAATGTATAATACAAAATGTTACAAATTAATAAATTAACTGTTTTTAACCTTTTTTAGAATTATTAAATTTTTAGGGGGATTATTAAATTTAAAATTGTTCATTTTCGCAGATTTGAGCCCTTCAGTTACATGCCCTTTAAAAAACTTCTTTTTTTTTAATTTTTCGAAACACTGAATTTGAAATGTATCATTCGGAACATTTTCTATTCCTTAAGTCGGAAAGCCTAAAGTTTTAAATGATTAAATAGTGAAATAGAGAAATAGTTCAATTTCAAATACGTAACAGTATTATATTATCAATTTTTAATACTTTATTTTGACACTTTTTAATAATTTGTAGTGCTTTAAATTTAACACTGATCAGTTTCGTGTCTGAATTTGAACATTTAGATTTTCTAATTAAATCTTTTTCATCTTGTAAGGCTTCAACTAATTTCAAATGCTTCAATTTAACAACAAATTTGAAGGTTTTTAAATTTGAAAATTTGAAAGCCCTTATTTAAAAATTGCATAATGTTAAAAGCTTCTGGTTTGTAACCATCCTATCCACTTCAATAAAAAAATCATTCTGTTTAAATGCTTAGTACTGCAATTCTTAAAAACAATTATGAGGTTTTGAACTCTAATTGCTGCGAAACCAGAAGCATTCTGATTTTAACGTTTTAATTTGAAGTTTAGTTTGGAATAACTTAAAAGAAACAAATGTCAGTAATCTTTAAACTAAAATATTAAGTGTATAGTAATTTAGCAAAATAGAATTGTAGATTTTTAATATTTTTCTCCATTGGAATTTTAAATTCTAAATAATTTCCACTTCAGAGTTCTGAAATTAAAATTTGGATTCTCATATCATAATTTATATTAGATTTTAGAAACCATAGTGTGCATTGACATTAAAGCAAGGAAACACCAAAACAGTCGGAATCTCAAAAGACCATGCTGAAAATTTAAGCTTTAAGTGGCTCAAATATCGCGAATAGTGCCTGGCCATATTTTTATTATCTATAAAATAAGTAGAAATTTCCTATAGATTCATATTAACGAAAATATTACTCAGTTCTATTTATAAAAATGTACTAAAGGCTGACTTTTAATTAGATTACTAATTGTAAGTTTAACACTCAGGTTGCCATTTTTAATTTATTACACTCGTTAATTTATTACAAGATGAATTACAATCGCAGTATTTAACTTTTCAATTTTCTAACGATTAAGTTACAGAATTTGTACATACATTTTTTATCATGGAAATTAATTATCCTAGAAATAATTAACCGTGGAGACGAAAATGTTATAATCGTGGATTTTTAACACCGACTGAACAAAAAAAACAAGCGAACTTATGTTTACGTGTCTACTTGTACGAAATTAGCATCGATGCCTTTGTAATTCTTGTGTAAAACGTCTCTTGTACAATGATGTGAAGAGCTTTGTATCAAATCGAATAGAGTAATAAAATTAAAGTAACTCTGCTATTACACTGTTCTGATTTATTACAAGTGGGGCAAGAGTACTAACAAGAATTAACTCGGTTTTTTTGAGATACTGCATATATTAATTTATTAATGCCTTGAATAACCGATTAATTTATTAAATTGAATAATGTAATAATATAATAATCACTGTTGGGCAAGCTACTTTTTTGTTGAGTAACTATAGTTACAGTTACGTTACTTGGCGAAAAAAGGTAACTAGTTAAAGTTACTAGACAAAGTGAGTTCAAGTTATTTAAAAAGTTACTTTTTTCAATTCCTTAATTTTAGAATTTAAAAATAAAATAACCAAGATGATAATTACTTGTTTCGTTTACTTTATTTTTATCAGCCATTACAAATTATTTTTTAATTGAATTTCAAGTTAAAATCACGGCTCACGTAATTAATTTTAGCATTTCTATTCCCCCGTATTACGATACAATGAAAATTATAAATTTCAATTGATAAAATACTTTTAATATACTAAAATCATTCGAATTTCGATTTAAAACACAATTTGCATGCTTTCATTTAAAAACACTCTAAATTACTTATATTTTATGAAAAAGTATTGTATTTTCAACAACATGGAGGATTTTTTTAGCAAACTAGTTGAATTTACAATCAAGAAAAAATTGTCAATCCAAAAATATGAATTTCAACAAAAAAGTTACTTTTCAACCAAATAATTGAACACTACCAAAATCATTAAATTAAAAAATGCATGAATTCTAAACCAAGCAGTTGTATTTTCAAACAAATTATGAATTCTCAACGAAAAATATAATAGTTGATATTATTTTAACGATAATATATTTTAATTTTAAATTAATCACAGTTGAATAGAACCAAAAAGGAAGGATTTGCAATCAAATATCTGACTGCTCAACCAAAAGAGAACTAAGTTTCTACCCATATCCGATCCATAAACCTCTCTTTATAGAAAATATAAAAAACACACAAATTAACTTCAAAGCAACTAAAATTAAATTTCCAAGTTACTGCAAAAATCGTAGCTAAATTAAACTACAAGTTACTTTTTAAAATAGTAACGAAGTTACCCTAAAAGATACAAATAGTGTAACTTTTTAGTAACCTACGTACTTGTAAGAAGTTACTACCCAACTCTGAAAATAATAATAGTAATGGAAATTAATAAAAATGATTGGAAAAAGCGTCTTGATAGAGGAGAAGGTATTCACCGGAACGAGCTGAATTCTCATAAATAGACTAACTTTATTCACTTTCCTCATTTTTCGAGTCTTACTCACATGCACTACTTAATCCCTGAAAGAAATTTGTTGACCCTGACACGAGCAACATTTTCGACTGCATGCTCAGTAATCTTCACTTAGCTTGGGAAAATAGCTTGGAATAAATCTCTTCACAAGCGGCTAACTAACATGCTAACATAACAAACGGCCCAACCAGGGAGCAGGTAGCACACTTGGATATTTCATCGCCTCCTGGATCACCGACGACGTATCGTCGGTTCAATAGTCGAGAAGAAAATGTTTTTTCGAGACTAACAGCAAGTAGGCAGCCTGCACCATCGGATCCACAACCAACGAAGGGAGTCATCTCACAATACCAGGGAAAGGTAAATTTTTTTTTGGTCAACATTTCTAAAACAATATTTTTACAATCAAAAATCCAGGGTGACTGCAGACTACGAAAATCCTTTAAATCAGGGAAAATCAGAGATTTTGAAAAAAATGCAAAAGCCAGGGAATTTCTGTAAGAAACATTTTAAGCAACTGTCAAGAATACTCAGGGCTGCCACACTGTCACTTTTTCTCATATTACTTTTTATTCACTTTTTAAAAATAAATTCACTATAGGCTCTTTCTTTAATGAAAAGGCCACTTATTTGCACATGCAACTATTTGGGAATTTTCGTGAATTATTTTTAAAGATTTTAGAGTTTTTAAAAAGTTGAAGGAATTTTAAATAGAGTTCAATAATTTCAAAGGATTTTAGGGTATTTTAAACATTTCCAACGATTTTTCAAGGGCTTTAAAAAGTTGTGAAGGGATGTCATACGATTTAAAATAGTTAGGGTATTTTAAAAGATTCCAAGACATTTTTAACAGAGTTCAATAATTTGCAGGGATTTCGAAGGATTTTAGGGTATTTAAAAAAGTCCCAACGAAATTTCAGAAGCCTTAAAAAGTCTTCAAGAAATCTGAATGATTTTCAATGAATTTGAAATATTTTAGGGTATTTTAAAAGATTCCAAAGAGCTTTTCATAGATTTCAATCATTTGAAGAGAATCTAAAGGATTTTCGGGTATTTTCAAAAACTGCACGGTATTTTTAAGAGCTTTAAAAAGTTTAATGGGATTTCAAAATATATTTTAAAAAATTTGAAATAGCTTATTCAAAGAATTTACAAGGTTTTGAATATTTGTAAAGGGGTTAAAGAAAATTTTCAGAGGGTTTTAAAGATCTTCGAAATTATTTCAAGGATAGCTCTTTAGTATTTATTTAGGTATTTAAAATTTAAATCATTTTTTCAGAATTTCAAGGAATATTATCGGGATTTTATGATATTTTAATGGATTCTAAACAATTTATCCACAAGAATAGAAGGATTTTGTAGAATTTTAAAGATTTTTAAATAATTGAAGATATTCTCAATGATTTCAGGATATTTTAGAAGATTCCAAGGGATTTTCTATTGATTCCAAAAGTTTCAATTTTAACATATTTCAATAATTTCAAGTAATTCTAAAGGATTTTAAAGATTTTAGTGCACCTGAAAAAATTGCAAGGCATTTTTAAGAGGTTTAAAAAAGTTGAAGGGATTTCAAAATATTTCAGAGGATTTTAAGATCCTAAGTGACTATAAGATTCCCGAGGATTTAAATAATTTCAAGGGATTTTAATAACTCTCAAGGTGTTTTAATAATTTTTCCATGATTTTAGGAGATATCGTCAGATTCAATATAATTTTACAGGGTTTTATAATATTTTAGTGGATTTCAAACTAATGATCCACGAGAAATAAAGTAGTATTTGAAAGATTTTTATATATTTCAACATCTTTCGAAAGATTAAAAAAAATGTAAAACTTTTAGGTTATTTTAAAAGATTATGGGATTTTAATGCAATTGGAATACTTTAGGACATTCTAAAAGATTCGAAAGCAGTTTCAAGAGCTATACAAAGTTTCAAGGAATTTCAAAAGAATTGAAATATTTTAGGGAATTTTAAAAGATTCCAAAAAATTTTTATTCTATTTCAATAATGTCAAGAAATTTAATTGGGTTTGTAAAATTTTAGAGTATATGAATGATTTTTAAGGCATTTTCAAGTGATTAAACAAATTTCAAGGAATTCCTAGAAGAAATGGAAGATGTATACCAATCTTATGAGGACCTATTAGGTTCTAAATATTTAAAAAGATTCCAGGATTTGAATTTCAAATATTTTTAGCAATTCATTTGTATTCATTTGTAATTCATCCTGATGTCTTTTAAACTCACTTTGAATTCCTTCAAATTTATGTATATTTAATTTATTTATTTGAATTTGTGTATATTTTTTAACTTATGTGCTTTTTCTATTTAACCTTGAATTGTTATGAATTTCATCGAATTCTTCTCAATGCCCTTAAATTCATCTAAATTCACTCCAATTTCTAAGTTGGAAGTATCAAAACTGAGAAAATTTTATTTGCGGGCCTCTAAACTTAAATAATGTTAGTGCTGTTTTATATTGAAAATTAATTCATTCTATCACTTGAAAAATTCCTATTTTTGAACTCAAAGCGTTTATAAAATATAATAATTTTGAGCGTTAACTGCTTAGAATTGTACAATATCTTTGCATTTTTTAATATTTTACAATTTAAAATTCAAGCCTTTGAAAACCTTCAAATTAAAAATATTCAAATTTAGATTTTAAAACTTTGAAAAATTTGTTATTCAGAGAAATTAAAATTTGAGGGATTTACAATGTAGCTTTAAAAATTGTACGCCCTCAAAATTGAAATGTATGAGTGAATATTTTTTTAATTAGACACTTTCTAAAATTAAAAAGTTTAAATTCAAATCTAAAAAACTGAACATTTTTAAGTTTGCGTCAGTTTGCGTCATTTAATATCGTCAAATTTTTAGGTTCCGGACTTAAGGAATAAAAAGAATTTGAAAATGTTCTAAATATTACATTTCTAACTTGGTGCCTTGAAAGTTTAAAAAAATAGTGTTTGAAAGCTTAAAATGATACAATTTGAAATTGGAAACCTAAAAAAATGAGGATTTTTAAATTTAATCCCCTCAAAATGCAATTGTTCTAAAGAACATTAAAAATATAACATTTTTAAATGTATAAAATTCCGTATTAAATATTTTTAAATTGGTGTAATTTCAAATTGAAACCGTAGTAATACATATCAGCAGACTTCGCCTGATGTTTTTTTAAAAACCATTTATCTTTTTTTTCTGTCTTATTCAATTTTATTTGTTTCAGACTCCGCCCAGATCAGTTTTGCAATGCACCCACGTGGCTGAAGGACACAGTAAAGCTGTCCTCACCATTTGCGCAACCAATGATTTGCTCTTCAGTGGTTCTAAAGGTAATTTGCTTCGTTATTAAAATTCTTCAGTAAAAATTAGAAACTACAATTTTTTAAATTATGTGTTTAATTAATAGGGTAGACCAAAGAAGGATTTTAATATCAATTAAATGTTTGAAAAAATGTTTGTAAATCAAACTGTTCAATTTTTAAATTATTTTTGAATCTTTTCAAAACTTCCAAATAGCTATTGAAATACTTGAAAGTTTTTCCAAAAATGATTAAATCCTGCAAAAATTAAAAAAATGGTCTTAAAATCCTACATAATTTCATTTTTTTCAACTCTGAAAGTGTGAAAAAGTTGATAAATTATAGTGTTAGCAAAATGTTAAGAATAGAATTATGACCCAACATTAAAAAACGTTCACAATTAAAATGTTCTCTTGTATCAATAACCTTTAAAAACTTTTTTAATTGGTCAACGGTTAAGAACAGAATTGTTGCCTTTATTAGTAAAGAATCATCTACAATTTCAATTTTTTCTTTTATAAATACATGTTTAGAATAAAAATTCCTCATATGAAAATTGCGATTTAAATAATTCCAGACAATTCAAAAGGACAAACTGAAAATATCCACACGTTCTATCAATTTCATTAGATAGGGAAAAAACAATTTTTGAACAAATTCTACCATAATTCAGGGTACATTTGGACACAAAATATAACAATTTATAGAGAAGCAATTTTAGAAAGAAGACTTTTTTGGACCATCCTAATAATTGAATTAAAAAATGCACCAACAAATTTATTTGTTTGCAGACCGAACAGTGAAAGTTTGGGACTTAGGAACAGGCCTAGAGAATATGACCCTGGGTGGACATCCAAATAACGTCGTGGCTGTAAAATACTCAGCAATTCACAATCTACTATTTAGTGTCTCTGCATCTTATGTAAAAGTTTGGGATCTGCGATCGGGCAACAGCTGCATAAAGACCCTATTTTCCTCTGGTCAGACCCAGAGTGGTCCTATTCCACTCTCCACACCTTCTAGAATACTGCAAGTGCCTGTAGGTGAAAATACAATAAATGATCTCGCTCTTGGTCTGAAGGATCAAGAATTATACACAGCATCCAGTGATAAAGTTAGAGTTTGGGATTTGAGAAAATTAGCCTACACCGGGAGACTTAGCACTCCTCACACGGCGGCTGTGATGTGTCTCTCAATTGCCGATGATGGAAGAGTTATCGCCGGGAGCAAGGACCATTTGATTTCTCTCGTTGAACCGAACTTGTCTGGCCAATCTGTCGGCCTTGCTCCTCCACATTATGATGGCGTCCAATGTTTGGATAATTTCGAATCCACTCTTTTCTCTGGTAAGATTTTATCACCCCTTTTTTTTTACTCTTTCAGAATTTAAGCTTATTCTTTTATCTTAATTTTTCCTCTAGATTGTATTAATTTTTCAAGAATTCAAGTAAGGTACGATACTGTGCCTTACTTTGGATGACTGAAAAATCCCAAAAAGTACAATTCCCGCCACTGTCGAATTCGAAAGTTTATAATGTTATCGAATAATATATATAATTTTAATTGTTTAAATTCGGCAATTTTCTTTTGGATATTTTCAAATTCGGTAATATACATTTTATTCGGGCTTTTTCCGTCATCCCATTTATACTAAATTATATGCCATGATAACCAATTAGGAAACGAAAAAACAAACCTTTTACTAAAAAAAATTGAATGAGGTACTAAAGTAATTTTGGACTAGAAAAAGACAACTCAAAATATTTTAAAATCGCAGAATGTCTTCTGCTTCCCATTAGGGAAATCATTAGGGAAATTAAACAATTGTGTTTACGAAGCTTTAATAGCTCTTGCAAATTCAGAAAATGGCCAAATCGAGTAAAAATGAAATAAATTACCTACTTGAAAATCGGGTTTCATACTAGAAAAGTTTTTCGATCATTTTCTTTAAGACTCCCTTAAAAAATAAGCGAACAAAAAATCTATTTTTTTTCTAAATAAATAGCCAAATAGGCGAAGTCAAACAAATTATTTTTTTCAGTCATCTTTATAAAATCACAATTTGAATAGGACATTTTGTCGTTTTTTTTGTGCTGATTTGCAGTAAAAAAGAATGCACGGAAGAATTCCCAACATTTTTTGCGCCCATAACAGTTTGAAAAAAAACCGCAATTATAAATTGTATTATATATAAATATGAATCATTTCGAATCAGGCAACACGTATATTTGCGACTGTAATATCTTGCACCGGTTACGAGAAAAATTTGAATATTATATTCTCAGAAAAAAAATCCTCCCGACTAAAAAAAATAATTGCTTAGTCCACATTAATCTGGTAGGATACATTCCTTAAGTAGAAACTTAAAAAATTGTATAAAAGGTGAAATAAATTTTTAAATAATATTACTTTTAAAACAGACAACTGGTTCAACCCATTTCCTGAATATATATTTATTATTAGCGATTTTTATGAATATTTAGTGCGGTGTGAGTGGCGTTTACGGTTGAAATGGGTTTACAAAATTTTGAACATTCAGGGAGTTACAGGATTTTTAATTTCGAAACCCGACTTATTTAAAAACCCCAAATCTCTTAAACTGTTCATTAAACTTTGACCCTTTTCACAGTTGTAGTAGTATGGTATATTTTTTAATAGCTTTTTTCTTAAATATAAATATATTGGCTTGTTTATAATTTGCTGCGTCGAGTAAAAAAAAAATAAATTGGTGGATACTTTGTAACTCTCGGAGATATTAATTTCAAAGTCAATCTTATAACGCAATTCTAATTTTTTTTAGACAAATTTAGGATTTAATTTATAATTGACTTGTACAAGCGATTTTTGCATTTTTACTGTTTAAAATTGTATTTTAATGCAAATAACGAGCACATTTTGATTATGTCCTTTTTCTTTTCAATTAGAAAAGTATATCACTTATACGATACACCTGTAAAAATCATTAAAATTCAATCTGCTATTTGTGATATTAGGGTTTTTACAGAATTAGAAATTTTAGAAACAGGTTAATAAATAAGTGTGTTGATAACTTCCCCCGGTACTGCGCATAGAATTATTAATCAATGAACATTTTAAGAGGCTTTTCCATTATTACTTCTTTCTAAAGGACGTTTTAGCAGTAAAAAAATTAATTAATTATTAATAAATCTTTTTAAATAATGGTAATAAAAATAGCTAGGCTTTATTTGAAAAATCTAGAACCTTCGCCATTTTTTCAGGTTTGTTTTCAAAATTCCAGTAGTTTTCCAGGTTCTTTAGCAACCCTAGATATATCGAGCTTTCAACATAGACGGGTCTCAAAATTCAAAATCCTGTAACTCCCTGAATTTTCGAAATTTTGATAAATCATTTTAGCCATAAATATCACTCACTCCCTTATAACTCTGATATTCAGGAAATTAATCGACAAGATTCTTTAAAAATTACAAACTGCTTAATGAACAATTTGTCACCAGGTTCAAGGGACATGTGTATAAAACGCTGGGACTTGAGCAAAATGGAGTTAGTTCAGTCTCTGAACAATGCCCACAAAGATTGGATTTTGGGTTTATGTATCGTGAACAGTGGATCTGTGATGGTCTCAGGATGTCGAGCTGGTTTGCTACGAGCCTGGGCGGTTCCAAAAGATCAATCCGTAGAATGTTCCCTCATAGGAGAAGTTCGAGCTCACGGTTCCGCCATCAACGCGGTCATAACAAATCAACAAAATATTTTCACCGCGAGCAAGTGAGTATTTTTCCTTTGAATTCTTTTAATCCCTCGTGCAGACTGTATCCAAATATTTCAATTATTCCAGATCTGAACAACTTTCTTTATATTTAAATAGATTTTAGATTAGGGTAAGTCGAAAATAAAAAATTCTGGTATTCGAAATCGGTACAACGGAAAAATGTAACGTATTGGGACCCTAAAAAGAGTGTATTCAAATTAGAATCGATAGATATGCAGCTTGGTGCATATAACTGAAAAAAAATTCCATGGCAATTAAAGGGTTTCTACAGGTATAATTTTTCAGTTTCGCGAGTTTATTACAAATTCATCAAAAAAGCTTAATTTTCTATAAAAAATTACAATTTGCAAGTAAATACATAAATTTTCAACTAAAAAAGTTATTTTTTAAAATGAAAAAATGGATAATTAAAATTTTCAGATTAAAAAATCAATTTTAACCAGTCATGAATTTTCAACTAAAATGAATCTCCAAATGAAATAGATGTATTTTAAAACAAAAAGAAAAATTTTCAAAGAAGATTAATTTATTACCCAAAAAGACGACTTTTCAACTAAATAAATAAATTTTCTGTCGAAAAGAACCAAAGATGTAATAATTAAATTTTTAGTTGAAAATTGGTTAGTCGCAACAAAAAACCAATTTTAAACAAAACTTATGAATTTTTAAACAAGGAGATTAATTTTCTATTAAAAACATGATTTTTCAACAAATTATATGAATTTTTAACTAAAAAGGACAAAGTTTCAACCTAATAGTTAAATTGTGAACAAAAAATGATCATTTTTCAACCAAAAATTGAATAATTTTAGATGCAGTTAAAAATATTGATGTTCAGCCAAAAAGATGAGTTTCCAACTAAAATGCTGGAATATTCAACTAGAAAATTGACATTTTCAGTTAAAAAAAATTAATTTTCAAACAAAACGAAAAAAATTAACAAAATGGTTTAAGTTTCAATTGGAATAGGTAAATTTTCAGCAAAAAAGATCAATTTTCAGCAAAAGAAAAAACGAAACTTCAACAAAATAGTTCATTTTTCACCCAAAGGATCAGATCTGATTTAAAAATGTAGTAGTTAATATTTTTAAAAACAAAATTTTAATTTTCAATTAAAAACATTTGAATTCAACCAAAAAAGAAAAATTTTCAACATAAGTTGATTTTTTATCTAAGATTTTTCAGTGAAGAGAGAGATTAAATGCAAATAAACTGTTGAATTTTGCACCAGATATATGAATTTTTAACTAAAAACTATCAATTTTAAATCAAAAATAGAATAGTTAAATTTTCAAACAACAAAAAAAAAACAAATGTAATACAAAATAGTTGAAAATACACTAATAAATGGCTTTTTTATGAATAAAGAATTATTGTTATTCAATTATATATTGCAATTTAAAAAAATTAAGCACGCTTGCGCAAAAATTCCTCGACTTAAAAAAAATGCCCTGACATTTCCAGGTTTTTTCAGGCTCCTTTATTATTAGACAACCTGCATTAAATACCAAATGTTGAAAATTCACTGTATTTCCAATTTCGATTTCTGGGCCTTGTCGATTTTTTTCCAAATGCATTAAATAGAAATTATCGATAAGAAAAAGAATGATTAAAATCCAAAACAAATTTGGAAGACTTTTTTTACTTCTACTCGGAGAAAAATATCAAGAAATTAATTCATGGAACTTTTCCTTTATTTTATCCATCTTTGGCCCAAGAACTAAGATCTCGGAACTCTTGATTTTAAAGCAACAGTCTTTGCCTTAAAAGCAAGGGTTGCGAGATCCTTTTCGCGTCAAAGGTGTGATAAAATCAAGGATCACTTCCGTGAATTAATCTCTCGAAATTTCTCCCCGTGTAGGAATGTGAAAAAAATTGAAACTCATGAAAAAACTAAAATTATGCTAGCAAGCCATCTTTTAAACATTTTTTTCGAACGCGGGTAACCAAGTTTCATATTTATTAATTCCAAATTACTTACACTTTTTTTTGGATTTCAATACACTACATTCTCGCGCAGTAGCAGTTTCAAATTCCATAATCATTTATTTTCGACCCACCCTATTGTAGATGTAGATCGTGAAGTCTAATCAAGAGAAAAATTTGTAGCAGGTTTAACGGATGAAATGTTGGTTACAGCTCTGGGGAAGTGAAGCTGTGGCGAATTCCCGACTCCTCTTTGACCATGTCAATGTCCACAGTCTCCCTTTAACTTAATCTTTTTATTATTTGCTATTTGTCAGTTGCTTTCGTTTATTTTTTTACATCAGCAGTGTGCTGCGCATGCCTTCTCCAAATGCAATTGAAACACGAATTGCCTTATTAAGCACTTTTTATGTGAAATTGCTGTGAGAAATATTTATCCAGGGGCATATTTGATTAATAAGTCAAGGAAAGTGTGTAAATGTTGAAAGTTGGTCGGAATTACTTTTGATATTCTTGTTGTTATAGCGAAATTAACTTTACGATTAGTGAGACTGGCTTTAATCAGAGCTTTAATGTAGATTCTAATTTAAATTAGAACAGTTTTATTTCTCTCAAAAAGCCGTAGAAATTATCCTATAATTGGGCTCCAAGTTATTAAGGAAGTATGCGTTCTTTGTTACCTAAACAAATTTTAGAATCGGGTACAAAAAGTTGACATTTTTTTTTTAAACGGGCCCAACTTGTTTCGAAAATCTAATACTTTTCAAAATAATAAGGATTATTAATTCTTTTTCTTCATTCTGATGGGAGAATTCTCATTTTTTCGAAATCCACAAAAAAGTACTAAAAAAGTAACAAGATGGCGAGCTTTGAAGATTTCAACAAAATGTTCCTTTTCCGTTTTTCGATATTTTGTACCCTTTTGAAGTATTCACGAAAATATAAAATATAAATTATTTTCTAAAATCAACTTCTTAATATTTTTTTCTCAGATTTCAACAGAATGAGAAATCCCCCCATCAGGATCAAGAAGAAAAAGTTAATTATCTTTATTAAACTTAATTTCAATGAATTCTAAATATTCTATTTTCTAAAGACATTAGAAGATCAGAAAAAATTTATTTCAAATCTATATTTTCTAAATTAAACATAATTTTCTCTAGTCAATTTCTAGTTTAAAAAATTTTAAGACTAAAAATATTGTCAGTATTATAATGCCAGTAAAAATTAATTTCTCAGCTTGAAATTGAATATGAATTGGAGTTTTGTGATATGCTTAATTAACAGTTACAGTGAAAATTTGAAAGGTTGCGTATTTTGCTGAATTTGAAGTTTCTTTGCAGGCATATTTTGCCATATGTTGATGTTCTCTTCCGACATATACTGCCGGATTTTAATTTTATATCCCGTCAAATCTTGCCGCAGATGAATTTTCAAACCCGTCGGAAATTATCCTTGAATTTTTCGTAATTTACTTTGAATTCTGTGACCGGATAAGTAAGTTTGAAAAAATCTCGCCGGCAAAGCACTTGCCTGGATCTCTGTGAAACATAATTTCTTGTTTCTTATTCTACTTTATTAATTTTATCAGTTTTATTTTTATGCTATTTGTGTCTATATTCATGAATTATTATAATTTTGCCTGTGTTTACAAGTTATTGTTATTTTGTCTGTGTTCACAATTTTAATTCTTATTTAGTACGTGTTCACTCATTGTTATAATTTTATCCATGTACCCATAATGAGCATTTGGCTTTGCTATCCATTATCACAGCAAAAGTTTTTAAAAACAATAATTTTGTGCCATTTTAGATTTTTTCTGATATCCATTTTTATAAACAGAAAAATACATAAACTTATTTAAATTAAATTATTTGCGATTTCCTGAAAAGGTTGAAATTTTTAAGAGTTTGAAATTCTTTCAAACTCTACAGAATTTATAAATTTTACTCGTGCCTCTTCTTAATTTGTAATTGCTTTTCGTTGAGCATTCGAGAACAATTAACCAATTAACAAATCGATTGCTGTGAAACTGGCCGTGTGTCGCAAACTCTTGCTTGTCTCATTTCTGTCTTTTTATTTTAACGCTTTATTTGCTTCTGTGTTATTTATCATCTATTTTCATGCATTGCATGGTCACCATGAAGCGATGGGACGATAAAATTATGGAACTACATCAAGAGAGACGCAAGGAATTTCCAGAGGAGCATCTCGCTGAAGTGCTAACACGAGGACTTTAATTTATTTTGTAATTACGAATTATTAGTTTAATGGGGATCCTAAAAAAATCAACTCTAAAAAACGCTTTCCAAATCAAAGCGATTTCATTTCGCTTACTATCAATTTAAAAGTGTTTATTAACTTGTTAATTATTATACAATCCGTTAGATGTGTAATGAGGAGCTTTACACCGTGGGCTAATCTGGAGTGAAAAAAAGCAATCCTGTTTTTTTGTTGATAGATTAAGCCGCGATGCAAAGTCTTGAATCATAAGTACCTCAATCTAACTTTATTTTTCGATCCCCATTCGTTTCTTCCTGTAAGATTTTTTACCAGTGGATTAACTGTACTATAGATAAAGTAGATCTCGTTTTTTTATTATTTCATTTTTCATCGTCAAGACTACGTCGTTTGACGTAAATCGCTAGAACAATTGCTAATTATTTAGATGAATTTTTCAACCTTTTTAGTCGATTACTGTCAGTATTATTGTAATTCCTTTTCAAAGCTGGGTACTGATTATCGTGTGCTGTTTTTTTTTCGTACGCGAATCGTAGTTTTATACCATATATATTTAATTATAAATGATAGCTTGATATAATCGAAAATGGATTGTTTCGATCGATATTTTTATTGTTGTGGATTGTAACTGAAGCCTACTCGAACAATTCGAATTAAATTAAGTAGGTGCATTATCCAAAAAGCGCCTAACAAACCTCGGGTCCGTGTAGATAATCGATAAAAATTTGGCATTATCTAGCATTTATTTTATTATGAACATAAAGATGGTACTAATTATAATATTTATTCTTAGTACAAACAATAACTGTTGGTTAATACTGTACAGTCTGAGGTCTCTGTAGGTCCCGATGACGCGACATTGTCAGGGTTGACTGTTGTCCATTTTTCTTCTGTAAACATAAAAATACTTAATGTTATTTATACAGATTTCGATCAGAAGGAAATAAAGATTATCCTGTGGAAAACTCTCTTTTTCTATTCCAAGGCCTCGGTCTCATTCGAGAAATTTAAAATAGTGTCCAGTGAATCTTTTTAAATACACTATATTATTCTAAATCCTTTGAGATTTTTAAAATTCCTTAAATCTTTCGAAATCCCGTTCAAAATCTAGAAACCTCTAATATCTTATCAAAATCTTTCAAAAATGTTTTCTAAATTTCTGAACTTGTCTGAGATGAGGTAAAATGCCATAAAATCCGTAAAAATCCCTAAAAATTTAATTCCATTTCATTTACTACTCCCTACAGTTTTCTAGAAAGTTAAATCTAGTATAATACCCTATAAATCCCATGAAATACTTCGAGCTCTAATAAATTATCTTAAGATTTGTAATATCTCTCAAAATATCTTGAAAAACTTTGAAATGCCCTGAAATCAGATCAATATTTAAATCTTTAAAATTCCATTAAATTTCTAGAAGTCCCTCAAAATTTCGTTTAAATGCATTTACATCCAAAATTTTTCTAGAAATTCTTTGGAATTCCATCAAATAGTTTGAAATCCTTTGATATCTTTAATAACCTTTTGAAAATCCCTTGAATTTGTTAAAAATCTTTTCAAATTTCTTTGAATCTTCTAAAATACTCTAAAATGTTTCAAATTCTCGGACATTTTTTTAAATCATTAAAGACCTTGGAGATCCTATAAAATTGCGGAGGTCCGGTAAAATCCCTACAAATCCCACGAAATATTTTGAACTAGCGTAAATTATCTTGAAATCTATGAAATTCTCTGAAATCTCTTAAAATATTTGTAAATACTCTGAAAACTGTGAATCGCGAAGAAATTCTTTCAATTCAATTAAAATTATTTAAACCCCTTGAAATCTTTTGAATTCGAAGAAGCTTGAAAGTATTTTCAAAGACAAAGTTAAAAAATAATTCCATTAAAATGCAACGTTCAAAAAGTACCAATCGTGGTGTGAGTTCAAGACCTGAGTTCCCTTTTTTTTAATTGTATGTTTTACGAGTCTAGGTTTTTTCAGGACCTTTTTGACTTTTTCTTTATTTTATACAAACCTCTTTTTTTTCTTGTGTCCAACGAGCGATTCCTGCCCACTGTCTTCTTCACTCTCTTCCGACTGGCTGCTGCTACAACTGCTAGACGAACTGCTCGAAGATTCGCTTGAAGAATCACTAGCTACGCCCGTGTCTTCCTTAATATCAATTTTTTCAGCTAGTGCTGCTATGTCAGGAATCTTCTCTCCAAGAGCCTTCAACCACTTCCGAGATAATTTCGGTCGTCCACGAACCTGTTATGATTACAATTTTATGATAATTAAAAAATAATAATAAAATACGAGAAAAAAGGAAGGGAAATTGAAGATTGTCCGGTTTTACATTAATTTCTTTTTAATTGAGACCTTTAGGAGCGTGTTTTCCATATTTGATTATTGGATTCTTGTTTTTTTTTTTTTTTTTTAATTTCAACGAATTCCCTGATTAAATTTGAACAATGGACCTCAAAGAAGAAATGGGTCGCCGGATTTGAGTAGAAAATCTTACCGTTTTGTGCCAGACGATTGGAAAGTTAGTCCGTGAGCAAAAGTTTTGCGTGACTGCGATGGTTTCGTCGAGGTTTAAAACGACGTGCCACCAGCCACCAGGAACAAAAACAGTCTCTCCTGGGTTTTGTAAAATTTCCACAGGCAAACAATCCTGAGGCCAGGATGGTAACTTTGTTCTAGGATAAATAACAGAGAACCAGGTAATGGCCTCGTCTCGTTGCTTGCCTCCTTCAGAGGCAGTGACTTTTAAAAGCTCACGAGGGGTGTGAGTAGGAAAGAGGCACCATCGTTTGTGCCCTGAGACCAATGCATTCCATGCACTCGTACCAAGAGGGTCTATGTGAATCCCCGTACCTGTTTTATTTCAAAATTATTAATGATTTTTTTTAAAGTAATAAAAATATAAATTTAGTAAGAGAAAGGACAATTTAAGCCGTTTGTCAACAAGAGGCCTAGTAGTTTTATGGTCAAAATGAAACTAAATACGCAAAAAGGCTCTATTACAAAAATTATACTACTAATTTCTAATTGTTTCAACACTTTTTTTAAACTAATATAGTTTGATTATATTTTAATGAATGGACGTTGATTTCGTTCTTTGCAAATACTTAGAAATTATGAAACTGCATATAAAAGAGAAATTGTTTTAACTATTACCAATTTATGTTAATTTGTAAATTGTCACTGCGGAGAGTCATTTTCAACCGAGTTAAAAAAAATGGAATATCTTTTTCCAAAAAACAAGCAATTTTGGAGAGAGGGGACGGATTGACTAGCAAAAATCAAGTCAAATTTCACAGGTGGAAATATAGACACCCTATTCTTGCACTGATCCAAGATCCTTTTTTTATAAATCTGAAAATCTTAAAAAATGGAATTTCTGAAAATTGCAACAGAAAAAATAATTTTGTTGTTAAATACAAAAATTAAACAATTAAATTAGATTTTAATCAAAATAGAAAACCCAAAATCTGATAAAAATTTTGAATTAAAAATTGATGATACTATTGAAGATTTTTCTGATAAAATGACCTTTTTCAAATCGCAGTTTTCTACATGTAAAGCGAATCTTTTGACCGTTGGTGAAATTCAGCTATGCTGGATATGCTACTAAGCTATATCCTTGGAGCGGGACAAGGTTTTTTTAAATCTTCCTGCAAAAAACACTGTCAAACCAAAAATTGTTTATTTGTAAAAAAGAAAGTCCAGAGTCAATCAAAAGGTCAATCGAGTATGCCATGTTGTAATAAATAACGAGCGCACGTGTGTTGACTTCTATAACTGTTCGTCAATTTTGTACGCCCTTCTTTAGCTGCATCTTTATATTCAAAATCAAGATTATATACTTTGCCTATCTCGTGCTGGACATTATACATAAAGCCTAGGAATTATATATATTTCGTAGGCAAAGCATATAATAAGTATTCGATTATATAGTTAGTTTATTAGTTATATGACATGCGAAGAGCCCCTAAAAAGTGGAGCTCCCCTGGTGCTCAAGTTATAAAGCATATTGTGCCACACTCTTAACAATCGCTGTCTGTAGTTGACCCTACAACTCTCGATGAAGCCCAGTATGTCAACCACCGAAAGCATTGAACCTTCTCGGGTTCCATGAAATAGGATCCAAGGGTCTGATGCCTGAGCCTAGCCAACGACGGTCACTGTCATAGTACATTCAAAGATGTTTCATCATCCCTCCTGCATCGCCTGCACTCTGTCGAGAGGTTATACCCCATCTTGTGCATATGGTAGTCCAAGTGGTTATGCCCAGTGAGCATCTGAACCATTGTCCTTACGTCTTTCTTTAACCAACCCAGGATTTCTCTGGTTCTGTCCACTCTGTACGTATAGTCTAGAATGCAATTCACCCGTCGGCAAGCCTGGGCCCCCTCCCAGTATTCTAGATGCTTTGTGCGGGTTCAGCTTTTCATAGCAAGACCGATGCAGCAAGATGCTAGTCCTAATACTGCCTCTGGTCCTATGTATTCACTTGCCGCACCGCCTCTTGCCAGTAGGTCCGCTTTCTCGTTTTCACAAACCAGTTCTGATGTTATATCTGGTTTTACTATTGCAGTTAGTGTCGCTTGGCTGTCCGAACAGATCGTAACCTGCCTTCCAGCAGTGTTCTCTTCTAATAGTGTTTCAGCACAGCGTAGGACGGTAAGGACCTCAGCCTGAAAGACAGAAGCTTGTCTCCCAGGCGGGACCACCACTTCCCTCCTCTTTGCACTATCATAGATTCCTGCTCCTGACCCTCCCTCTCCCTCTCCCCTGGGGCTATCCGTATACCAGATTTTCACTTGGGGGAGTTGGTTACCATTTCCTCTCCACGCATCCCTGTTTGAAAAGCAAACGCAGAGAGCCCTGACAAAGTTGAAGCGTTTTTTATTCTGTCCTGCCTAATCTCAAGAATCGGCAGGGAGCTGATGGCACTCGGGAACCTAGTGCCTCTAGTCCCCCGAGTCCATCAGTTAACTCTCACCAGGCGGCACATTGCGTGAGCCGCTTTTGCAGTTATCGCGAGGTGTGGGTGTTCTTCACAGATCATGAAGCCTATCACCACTGAGGGCGTAGTCCTCATTGCTCCCGTCAAACCCCTAAACGTTAGCGTTTGTAGTCGTCGCAGCCTGTCCTGCATCTTTTAAAGTTTTGCTCGTGGCCACCTGACCACGAACGCAGGAAGAAGCCTTGGTTTGAGGACAGTGGAGTAGAGCCATGCAAGCATTTTAGACCCCACTCCCCACGTCAATCCAAAATCTCTCCTACACATCCAGAAAGTCATGACGGATTTCCTGCATTTGGTCTCCAGTTGCTTTGCCCAGTTCAGTTTGCTATCTAGGACCACTCCCAGATATTTAACCGAGTTTGAAAACGTCAGCCACCCAAAACAAAAAACACGAGCGTCCACATTCGGCATCTTCTAATTCCTCGTGAAGATGAACAGACTGGTCTTTTCCGGATTTACCGAGAGTCCTGAGCTATCACACGATGCACAGCGCCGACCTTGTAAGGCCCATGAAAGTTTATAGATGAGCCTACCTAACTAGGATTACAAAGCCATCCGCGTATCCATGAGTATAATACCCCTCTTAATTAAGCCTACGAAGGAAGCCATCCACTACCATGCACTACAGGAGGGGCAACATGACACCCCCCCCCCACGTGGAAACCCCCGAGGTGCTACTCCTTTAACTAGGCCTTCACCACATCTCGTTTCGGGTCTCCTTCGGCGTAGGATGCTACCTATCCAGCTTGCCACCTGAATTGGCGCACCACATCTGAAAGACTCTCGACAGATGACCTCTGAGGAGTATTACTGAAGGCACCCTCCATATCCAAGAAGCTACCCACAGCATACTCCTT
>JAWWLR010000166.1:11188979-11209872 GCA_035041075.1 Acraspis erinacei | reverse complement strand
CATTTAAATATAACAAATGTAAATACCCTATTCAATTCAATATGAAATACTTCAAGTTCATAATGTTTCAAGTAGAAATATATTGCTTTTTCAATCAAATGGTTGAAGTTTTAACCAAATATTAAATTTTCAAGTCAAAAATACCAATTTTTTGAAGACCGTTGAATTTCCAACAAAAAAGTTCATTTTCAACCAAGAAAGATGTACTTTCTACTGTAAAATATTAATTTGTAATCAAAAGGAATGACCTTTCAGCAGAACAGTTAACAATGGTTTAATTTTCAACAAATTATTGAATTTATAACAATATTAGTGGATCATCAACCTAAGAAGAACATTTTTCAACCAAATAGATCAGTTTTAAGTTTAAAAAAGTTCTTTTTCATTAATTTATTTAATTATTTTCTAACCTAGGAGACAAATTTTCCGCAAAAGAGTTAAGTTTTCGAGCTAGAATGTCGAGTGTTTGAGAAAACATTTTATGTTTAAGCCGGAAAAGATGTATTCTTGACAAGAAAATTAATTTTCAATCAAGAAAGATAATTTTTCAACTAAAAAAGATAACATTTTAACCAAAAATGGGATCCTCAATTTTTCTGCTTACAAATTTAATTTTCAACATCTCAATTGGAATCATATTACAGATATCTTATTTTCTATTTTTTTATATTATTTTAATTTTCAGTGTAATATGCAAATTGTCCGATTTTTAGTTAAAGATTTAAAAAAAAATCATTTTAAATTTCAAAATATTTTGTTGGCAAATTTAAAAAATAAATAAAATTAATTCCAAAGGACGTATTAAAAATGAAGCGATTTAAAATAAAAAATTGAGTTTCAAATAAAAAAAGTTGAAAATTAAATTATCTGAAATTGATACATCATTTTGCAATTGAAACTGAATTGGTTGATTTTTTAAAAGTTTAGTTAGCAATTCAGCAATTATAATTTTTTAACCGATAAAAAGTTGTACAAATAATCAAATTTTTAAAGGGTTTGAATATAAAAAAATTTTAATGTCACAATTTTTGTGGCAACATTTATTCATTTTTTAATGAAGTTCGTCTTCGTTGAAGTTTCAACGTCCCGTAGTAGAATTTTTTTATTTTCAATATTTTCCATTTAAAGTTACTATTCATTTTGAAAGTTTTTTTTTTAAGAATAATTTAGTTCATTTTTTGATTTTCTAAAAATTATAATCAGCTTTAATATTAATTATAATTTTGTTATGTAATCAGTATTAAAAATTCTATAATTTCAGAAGCTTTGACTTTGAAAGGTTCAGTTTAGTTTCCAATTTCAAATTGTGAAATTGTAATCGCTTTGAATATAAAATTATTCAAATTCAAAAGTTTTCAATATTTAGTTATTTAATTTCGAACACTTTTAATTATAAATAACACAATTTTGATTCCTTTGAATTTTAAATGATCCCATTTCCAATATTCAATTTTTAAAATACTCAATTGTTAACGTTTTGACGTCCTATTTTCGAAATTTTGATCTTAAATCGATCAATTTCATCATTCTTCAATTCTAAATAATATTGTATAATTTTTTACACTTCGGCTTAGAAATTTAACAATTCAACTCCTTTTTCTAATTGAATTGTCCAAAATTGTTCAATATATACATATTTTTTCAGGCGCTTTTAATTAGAAATTATTAATTATTGTTTCAAGAATATTTAAAACAGGATATTTAAAAATTGGTTTGATAATGAATGTAAAATTATTTATATTTTTCATGTTGGAATGTACCTTCCTTTATTACAAACTGTAATTTCCTTATCCTACATGTTATATGATTCTAAATCAATATATTCCTTGCAAAAATGTTTGCTGATGCTTATCGGCTCCGCAATTGATAATATATGTGAAAGAACTGTGGGTTTGTCAAGAAGGGTATATTCTTTTCTAAACCGGGAGAAATCGCGAATATTTACCGAGAAAAAACCGTGAGACGAAAATTTAACAAATCCTGTCTACCCTGGAAATTTTTTTTTCTGACCATTGTTCCTGAATGCACAATTATATATTGGTGTTTTTTTTCTCGTGCGTTTTAGGTACCATCCATACCCTGGTTACCCTAGTAGTAGTAACCATAACATCCCAACGACTTCCTATTCACAACCGTCAACAACCATAAAATCTGAAACAGCCGTTTCATCGGTCAGCACCAGTGGGGCACCTTTGAGTCCTCTTGTGGAGCCACATTCAAATACTTCAACGCCTTTAGTCGATGAACCCCACATGAGCCAAAGACAACGAAATGGCACTGGCGACGATGGTGAGTTTTCCTCTTCAGTCTTTTTTGCTTTACCTTTCACAAACTATCTACACGTTCTACTCTAAACGTATATAAACGAGTGTCTGCATGTGTCTGTAGGCACGCACGTCAAGTGTGCCTTTTTAGTCATTTATTAGAAAACTGCATCTCACTTTCCCTTATTTGTTTATTACCCTTTGTCCTCTTCTTCTCCTTTAAATTCTAGAACCATCTATTCTCTCTTGGTATTTAATAGATCTCCAATTTACAGGGTGTCTACCTGACTTGGAAACGGGGTGGGGGGGGGGGGGTAATTCAGTTTTGATATTTTATGATTCTTAGTTTGTTCAATCGCGGACAGATTTTCAATTATTTCAGCTAAAAACAATTCTATTTAATGGTTGCATGTTCTAAAAATTTTGTATAAAATGAGCCCAGTATGAAGCCATTTTCTCCATTTTTAAATAGATATTGCAAAAATAGTATAAATTTCAATGTTTTCTTCAATTTTCAGTAACTTCCGTAATAATCTATATGTTTTAATGTTATTGGACTCCTTTTAAAGCTATTTTTATGTTTTGTAAATTTATAAAATATATAGCCTCTAAGTTTCTATAAAAGTCTCTTAAAATTTAAGTTTATTCAATTTTTATTTGCCTGCAGATAAGATATTTTCAAATTTGTCCAACTTCAAGTTCTTGCACTGTGATAGGAAACTTTTAGGATTTATGCTCATAATCTGCTGTCATACTGTAGAAAAACAGCTTTAAGATAAGCACAAGAATATTAAAAAATATTGATTATTCCGGAAGTTTTTGAAAATTTAAGAAAACATTGAAATATACACTATTTTTGCAATATCTTCTTAAAAATAGATAAATTGGTTTCATTCTGGGCTCATTTTATACATAATTTTTCAAGCTTTCAACCCTGTAGAGAGAACAATTTTTTAGCTCGGACATAATTGAAATTAAGAGAATTTGATCAGGCATTAAAAAAGGGGTGGTCGGGAAGTTTTGCACCACTTTGTATAAAAATGTGAAATCTAAAAGGGGCGGCATTTCAGATGATTAGAAATTTTTTTACAATTGTTCTCGAAATTTTGGAACTAAATTGTATCATATGCTAAACGATATGCTAAATATTTCTGTGTTTATAAATTAATTTTTCGTTTTAAAAAGTTATGTACGGTAATGGAGAAAAAATTTTGAAAATCGATGGACAGACTTCAAACATTTTGTTATAATGTTTGCTTGAATTAAAAAATGGGGATTGTATTAAGAATGTATAGAATAAGAACAAAGACCAGAAAGATTTTCATTTATTTGTTATATTACCAGGATGTCCAGTTTAATGCCAATTTGTCAATCACTCAAATATATATATTTTTTTACATCCAAGAGAGAAAAATTCAAGTTTAAAATGAAAATTTAAAAACTTATTCTGAATTTTAAAAGGGAATTTTCTAAAACAATTAAAATTATGAGAATAAAATGCTAAATAGGACATAGGAGTTTAAAAAAGAAGTACATATTATTACTAGACCGTGAAAATAAAAAATGTCCTGGGAAGGAACCAGGAAATATCACAAATTCATATCACATAATGATATGCAATTTAAAATAAATTCGAATTCACTTTTTTAAATTTTAAGTTCTATACTTAACTTTTCCAATTATGAAATCATTCAGTTTACAATACGTAATTCTAAAATGTTTTACTTAAAAAATGTTTCATTTCAGATCATCATTCCAAGCATAAATTTTCAATTTAAAGAATTTTAAAGACCTAAACAACTAAAAATTAATAGCGTTTGAAATCGAAAATGGGGAAAAAATTATTTTTAATTGATCAACTGTTAATACACAAAATTGAACTTTAAGTATTAAAAAGTGAACAATAATTTGATTTCACAAGACAATTTTCAATCCGAAAACAGTTTCAATTCATAAGCATTAAGTAGATAAACAAATGTGAACTTCCCATCAAAATGTTATAAACTATTTTCAATTTTTAAATAATTTCAAATCAATAGACTCATGATAAAATAGTTTTATTAAATTTCGGCTTCTATTAAAATATTTTTGCAGTCTAAACTATTCCATTTTTATCCCATTCAATTTGAAATTTTGTAGCCAATAACAAAAGCAATTATTTGATATTTAGCAATTTTTAACTCTTTTTTAACTTTAAACTTTACAATTTTAATTTTTCTATTTAACAAAATTTATTTGTAAGTGAAATTATTCAATTTTGATGTAAAAATAACAATTGAAAGCTTAATTATTTCGAAAATATGAAGTAAGTTGAAGAGATATTTAGAAGTTTTGAAAGGTGACACTGAATTTTAAACTTAACTAATTTTAAATAATTTTAGGCGAAATAATTTTTTTTCAGATTCAGAACAAAAAATGTATTAATTTTTCAAAAAAGAATCTGGAAGATTTAAAAATAATATTTTTAATTGTGAAGTTTTTTTTTATTTTAGGAAAAATTCGAATCATTTAAAGGGTATTTATAGGTTTAGCAAAAATCTTGAAAAATAATTATAAATTTAAAAAAATAATAATTGTTACCAAATTGTAGATGATAAAAAATTTTTCTTGGTATTCATGGGGAAAATGGTTAAATGTTTTTTGTTTAGAAAAACTAATTTTTATGCATAAATAACAATTCAACCGTGATTTATTAATTTAACTTTGTTCAATTGAAAAGTATTTTTAGCCTCAATTTTATACGTGTAATTAATTGAGCGTTTGAGTACAAACCTTTTAAATTAAAAAAAAAATTTCCATTTCAAAACCTTGTAATTTAAGAGTTTCACTTTGAGTGCCTTAATTTCCAGTTAGGTTTTCATTACTTAAAATGGAAACATTTGTAGCTTTAAGGGTTAGAATTTTGCAAATTCATTGACAGTGAAATATTGTTGCGAACAGGGAAATGACCGTGACTTTTTTTCTTTAATTTAAGCGTCTATCCTGAATAATTATTCGTCTGGTAGGCACTCTGATTTATTTTTTTTTATGTTGCAGATTTGATTTAGAATCTTTTTTTATTCCCTTCCTATTATGCATACTTTCCATTGATGTTGCAGTAGTGCAAGATTAATTTTTATGGTTTTATCTTAGCTTGAGGTGATATAACTTACATTATTTATATTTGTTTTGTTACTGTTAATATATTTATTAGATGCACTGTAGCTGTTTGTTGGTTAGCTCTCTGTCACACACTCCATCTCCCTCACAACCCTCGAGGCTATTTTTGTTAGAGATTGAGACGCACAGAACAGAGGGAGAAATCAGAAAATTTGGCTGCCTTTGGGTTGTTTCGTGGTTTTCGGTGAGTTTTCCCGCAGGGGTTGATCGAAATTTTTTCCGTCACAATCAGAATAATTCACCTTTAATCAGGTTTTCAGTTTTTTTTTTAATTTACAAAAATACATAGCATCAAAATTTATAGGCTCAATCTTTTATACAAAAACGCCTCACAGATGTTTCGATATTTCCATGAAAATAAGCCAGACTCGATCCACATTATCGAAACTATACAAGAAATTAATTTTTTTTAATTGGATCTATGATTGTAAATTAGGCACGGAGTATTTAATAGGATAGATGAGAAGAAAGGTAATTCTGTTTTATTTTATTTTGGTGGTTTGATAGTGGTGCATGATAGCATGGTGGTAAGAAGTTTCTGTAAAAATAGTGTTAATTGTGTTCTAGATTTTTGTCTATTTGTTTTTAATCATTATATTTTTGGATAGTATGCATAAAGATATATGGTTTTTGTAAAAACATTGTACTTTTAGGTATCTTGTTTCTGCATTTCTTTTCTTTTTTAGATGATTTTCTACATGATTAACAAACATTTTCCCGTAGATAGAAATAAGTCATTAATTTTGTTGCGAAAATACTATATTCTTCTTAATTTATTTTGTAGTTTCATCGATTTGAGGTAAATCCCAACAAAAATATTTAAGGATATGATTTGCAAAATTTCCAGTAAGTTTTATGATTAATTTAGAAAAGGATTTGTTTCCTAGAAACCTGCGAAAATTTTATTTTAAATCTGTAAAACAATATTTTAATATACAATTCAGTGGAAGTCCTGCATTATATTAAAATTAAAAAAAGTTTTAAATTAATTTCGAAACTTTTTAACGACGCGAATGGGAAGACAAATTTATCTCTCCTGTTCTCTGTGCGTCCCGAAATTTAAATAAATCAAAATAGTTTCTCCTTTACTCAAATAACATAAAGACGAACGATACTTATTAATGGTTCCCGCACATTGTACATAACATAGAAATACTCTATCGACTAATTAAAGAATAATAATTATTGTAAATAGGAATGATAATAATCCTTTCTTAAATCAGATGCGATTAATAAGAGAACAATGGCTTATTTTTATGAAAATATGAGTATCGCCCAGGAATCGTAACGAAAAGGAAACCAAACTCTGCTATCTCGTTTTCGTTTTGGGAACTAAACGAAAGTTTTTTCCCATTTTGTTTTAGTATTCGAAACTTACAAAATTAAATGAACAGAAAGTCGCCAAGCTAAAAATTCTAAAAACATATTCAAAGTTTTTTCAAAAGTGAAATTATATTTTTCTGAAATGATCGCTGAGATTTAAATTAAAATTTCTAAAAAAAGGTCAATTAAATTGCAACATTAATTTATTACATTTTTTAAATAAAAATTTGTTCACCATTCGCATTTTTCCTAGAGTGAAGACAGCTTAAAAACTGATAAAATGAACTCCATTTTCCAAAAATAATAAATAAACAACCCAAAAAAGTTCCTATTGTGTCAGTGAAATAATGTCAATTGTTGTATTATAATTTTTTATCTCACTTTGTAATTTATTTCTATTTTTGGAAACGAAACAAAACTTGAGACTTTCGCTGATTTCGAAAACGAAGCGAAATTAGAAGAGATTTTTGATTTGTAAATATAATTGAGGGTTGATAGCAAATTGATCTTTTTTTTTAATTTATTAAAACGCTCAATCCAAAACTTCTATCTTATATACGGAATTTATGTTAAAAATATCGATCATATTCCAAGACTTATTTGAGATTTAAAGCTAAAACTCAACCATTTTTTGGCAAATAAAAAAGTTACAGCAAACCCTTTTGTATTCCATTCAATAGAATTGATCAATTATTGTCTTTGATTTTCGTATTAGTTCAATTTTAGAGATAGCACAGGATTTAGTTAACAAATTATGCTTTTTTCAAAAAAGGAAAAAATTATTTTAAAAGTACCAGTGGAATAAACAAAGTCAATGAATTCAATGTAAATAGTAAAATAATAAAGTGTGATGTAAATGAGTCGCAAAATCGATCAAAACTTTCGACGATTTAAACTTTATAGTTTTGATGCTTGGGACTAATAAAATAATTTTTTAAAACATTAATCCCTATAAATATTAGTGTTCGTATATTATCTAATTTTATTTGATTAGCGAATGGTTTTTGCCTAAATTTAAATCGTTTAAAATGTTTATTCATATTTTAAACAAAATTTGGGGTTGAATTTGGTCTTTCAATTTCAACTCATCATGACATTTTTGTTGGATATTTTTTACGAGATTCTTGTTTTGAATTCGGAATTTGAGTAGAGTTGAATTGCCAAAAAGTTTCTAGAATTAAATTTTATTTAGTTAAAGGCCATAATTTGCGCTTGAGCTTTTAATGCTTTAAATAAAAAATTTCAATTTAAAGGCTTGAATATTATAACTTTATTCACCGGGATTTGGTCAGCCATTTACTATTTTTATACAATATGCGAGAATCCATTTTCTAAAACAAAATCTTGCTTAGTTTGAACTGGCATCAGTGTATAAACAAAATTCGAAGACAATTCTAAATCCGGAGAATTTATTCTCGGCATTTGTTATCGTGAACATTTTCTCTACAAAAATTACACAAAATTGCTGGAGACGTTTTTAAAAATGTCTTTAGAAACCAAAAAGGATATGTTCTATCTTTCTTTTAACATGTTCGACTTAGGTGGTTTTCCTATAAAGAACAGCTCAAATGCAGAAAAAGGAAACGTATCACCTCTAAAGGATTTTTCAAGAATCCGCAACAAAAATAGGAAAAATGAAAGTGATTATTAAATTTCAGCCTGAGCGTTCCACCTTAATGAATTTTCAAACGGACCGAAACTTTAGTGGCGGTCTCTGATACCTTTGTTCCCAGGAGATAATAGAATTCTTGATAATTTGAAATTTACAGATGGGGAAGCGGATTGGCAGGACCGAATCAGCTCAGGGTTCGATCGTCTCGTCGCTTTTGCGTCGACTGAATTGGACAAGAGGAGGAGATCTACCGAGGGAGTAAATACAAGTCCAGATAGTGGGTTGGGTTCCGACAGTGTGGTTTTAGGACCACCACCTGTGGTACCTTCGCCAGACGAAGCTCTCGGACCTCCACGAACTCCTTCACCTCACAGTCCTCACGGACCCAATTCCGTCAACGGAAGCAGTATGAACGGACCCACCGTCCCCCTAAAATACCAGCGACAACCAGATCCCGAAAGACATCACTTCAAGAAGAAGTTTTTCCACCGGGACTGGAATAACACTGGTAGTACCAGCAAGTTTCGCCCCAAGGGCAAAGACTGGGACTGGAATCAGTCGGGACAGTGGCCTCCCCCCGATGAACAACCGTAATCGATAAACGGACCACAGAAACAGTAAAGTGTTCCGGGAACACTAGAATTAGTCAAACTTAAGAATAGGGTTCGAAAATCGTAATAATTTGACGTGAAGGTTGAAAGTCCTTCGATAACTAAAAACATTTGTCACCTTATTGCTCAGTACCACCTTTTTAAAATAATTTAAAAGGCATGTGGACCACATGGTTTGAATTTTTTATATCTACTATTGTATATTAAGTTTAATATTTATTGAAAACTTACACTTGTTGATGTTGAATTTAATATTTTTTTGAGGCAGGTACTTAACAGTTTTTTTTTAAGTTATTAGAGTAACTGACTTTTGTTTGTTTCTATTTTGTATCTTCTATTTGAGTTAGATTGGAACACTGATTTTTTATTAATCTTTTTATAGCTACTTCTAATTATTAATTTTTAAGTAATACGCTGGATTATTTGATGAGATTTTAACTTTTTACTTTATCAAACTTTAATTTACAAGTTAAACCTTTTTAGATTCTTATTTAAAGCAGCTGTTATCAACTTTTTTTTTAGGAAAAACTCAAAGTTATTGAGAATGAAAGACACAATTTTCAATCTTGACTTCTTTGTGTATATATTATTTTCTACACTTTAAATATATTAATATATTAATTACCATTGACAATAAAATAACCCAAACTATAGCTAGTGAAATTGTACATACATAAAAAGTTAAATTTCCTGCGATTAAATACAAAATTTTGAAGAATCTTCATGATCTTTATTATATTTCGTAAAATGACATCTCTTAATCTGGGAATAAGATGACAACGGACTCAATATCCACGATAGGTATTGCAATTTTTTTACAATGTTGAGCGCAATTGATAAAACTGCATTTTCGAACCCTATTCAAGTAGCAGTTTTTTTTTCTTTCAATTAAAATTTAATTAACGCCGTGCTTAAATCTGCCCTCTTGTATACTTGTATAATATTATTGATAGTGTTCTTCGATTTAAGCACGGCCTTAAGATTAAGACGGGACTGTATCTTGACGTGCACCATATAGTTCAAATTTCTTGAATTTTATATGCAAACAAACACTCACATTCATCCACAATACTACATAGAATCATGGAGAGCACTGATAGATGAAGACCATAACGCAAAGCCGCATATTTTTGTTGTAAATGAGAGGTAGAACCCATAAGTCGTACTGATTAAACTTAGGTCTTAGGTTTAGTTTAACAGATCAGTCGATACGGATTGAATGAACAGCAAAATTAAATTCGTTTTGAGACTAACTTCATGTGTTCAAGTCTAACCGATAACGAGTATTCTTAGGTGTACTTTTAGTAAATTTATTTTTTCTTCCCCAAGAGAACACCACCATGGCTCACAGTGGTCCAAGTCTCGAATTTATTATTCAAACGGCTTTCAATCTCTCAGCAATTTAAGTTTTTTTTATAGAATCAGAGAGCATTATCGTCTTTAGCCTATTTTTTATAATGTCACAAAATAGTGCATTTTATTTTCTTTTTTTTCTAAACTCTTAGCCCTTTTTACATATTTTCAATGAACGTGAATTATTACAACATCAGGATGCAAAGAAAGCAGCTAATTTGTTTATAATACTATAGAAAATTGTTAATACTAAAGATTTAACTTTTGTTATAAATAATTTAAGTTTACAAATAAAGCAGCATTTTCATGCTTTTTTCGCGAAAAAAATTTGTGTCCTGTTTTTTGAACTGCAGCTAAAGTGCTTTGTTTTTTATAATAAAATCATTACACTTTTCCTTTATGATATCGTGAAAGATAATAAACTTTTGTGTCTAGTATGACAGAGTTGAATGCAAAATGTAAATGTTATAAAAACATAATGTTAAAAACGTAAAATTTCGATGTCTTCGAAAAATGGAAATAACTCTGGAAATAATTAACATTTTTTTAAAAGTGCATTTGCTTGTTTTAAATGTAATTTTCCCTAGTACTTTGCTAAATTTTAAAGATAGTTTTAAACCCTTTTTCCCCTAGATTCTGCCCTAGGGCTAAACTTGGTGCAAAATAGTAGCAAAATTTTCAAAATGTGTAAATACTTACTAAAATAAAATAAAAATTCATTTATCATATTTAAATAAATTTTAGTAATATTGATAAAAAAGTTATCGTTCTGAATTTTTGTGAATCATGTGAGTATAATTATTTGAATTTTGCGACTTTCTGCACCACGTTCGACCTTAAGGCAGAATCTAGGGAAAGAATTCTAAAAATATTTCAATAATTTAGCAAAATACTGTGGAGACATACGTTTTAAACGAGCTAAAGAACTTTAAAAATACTAATTATTTCCAGTGTTATTCGAATTTTTTGAAAACATCGAAATTTGACGTTTTCCTGCAATGTTTTTTTATAAAATTAGCTTTTGCAATATTATGATGGCGTTCAGATAATTTCTTTTGTTTCTGTAGCTTATCCTACTTTCTAAATAGAATAAACATTGTCATCGCCTCAAATTTAACTCTTTTATCAATAATTTAAATAAACAAATATGCCATTTTGATCCTTTCTGCTCAGAAACTGGTTAACCCTTAAAATTTAGGTTTGTTATAAATATTTTAATTTAACAAATAGAAAAGTTACATCCTTTTTTCTCGGTAAAAGTTCTTTTCCATCTTTTATGTATCGAGATAGCTTATCAAAATTATTATAATTAAGATAAATCTTGATTTTTGTAACTCTGAGAAGCTATTTTCAATATTTTAATAGGTTCAATATTTTGTTATTTTTTAAGTATTATAAGCTACTTAGTTACATATTAGACAGAAAAAAATTGGTTTCACAAAAAATCCATTAAAGTTCTATATTTGTTTATTTAAATTTTGTATAATAAAGAGAATTGATAAGTGTTAAATTGAATACTTTTTCATTTAAAAAATAAAATCAGCCAATTGTTCAATAATCAAAGGCTGTGCTTCTTGAATAGTAAATTCGAAATAAGCATGACTGAGCGGCTCCCAAATCAATTTGTGAATGTAACGTATAGTAACGCTGTAATATTAATCTCAGTGTCGGTTGTAAAAGACAGAATTAGTGGCGATGCGAATTGACAATTAATGTAGATCCAAGAAGTCAATTTATAGACTTAAGCGTTGCAAAGTTCGATAAAGCTTTTAAAAGCGCTTTTGTATTTTATTCGACAATTTCAAAGCGTTTAAACGAAAATTCGAGTTTCTAGGTCGAAAAGGTTCCAAGTTAAACGCTTTTAAATTCAAACGCTGTCAAGTCTTCGAGAGTTCTTACAGAGAGATTAGTTGAGAATTTTCGAACTCTATTCAAATCTGACCTTTTGGATCTTCCTTTTTATTTTGTAAATAGACGAACAAATTTGTGAAATTTGTTTTAGGGATGGGGCTGATTACAATTCGCATCGCCTCCGTGATTTGGGTCGATTGAATGTTGAATGTGGCGTACGCGCGGGGGACTGAACGAAGATCGGTACAAGATACTACCAAACCTCTGTGTGTTCGTTGCGAATTAATGTTACGAGATTTTGTAAGAAGCATCTTTTCTATTTATGAAAGATTTCTACTCAAGTGTTCACTGTTGTTCATGAACGACGTAACAACGGACAAAAATCATACAGACATTTGAGCTAGTTTAGAGGAAAATGTTTAATCTTAGCACGAAAATCGACAAGAAATAGGATGTCGGATATTTTAGGAAGAGTGTCGAAATTTTTGAACGTACTTGATATTTTGGTATTATCGGTGTTGTCGGGAGTGCGTTGATTTTTTCTAAACCTCCTTTCTTTACTTTTTTCCCCGAAAGTCATTTACCTGCTTCATACCAAATTGTCGATATTATTGGCAATCGTCAAAGTAGCGAATTTTTGTTCAGCATTATTCTATTATAAATATCGATATTTATTTCGCCAGGGAATGAACTTGTCGAGAAATCGAATTGATCGGACGTGAACGGAATATCCAAAGTTTAATTAATTTATCGCTGATTAAGTAGGGCTTAATTTTTGAGCGACGAGTTTTATTGCATGAGCATCATATAGGGAAGAATGAAGAAAACGAGTCCTTGTCCGAAGAGAATTCCCCTTTAAAAAGGTGTCAGAATTTTAGTGAATCGGAAAATTTGTACTCGTAATGCAATAGCAATGGTTGTCTTCTTGTATATGATATTTTTCTCCTGTTCGTCACCTTTTTGAAGGGAAATGTTTGTAAAACTTTTACCGATAGGATAATATTAATAATAATACTTGGAGTGGCAAGTTTTGTGAGTATAGGGAATCATTGTAATATAATTAATTAAATCTTGTAATTAGCTTTCGCATTAAATGGCGAGATCGAATGAAACTTTTATTAAGAAGTCGAATACAGAGTCGTCAATCATTTTAATGGTATTTTATTCTCACGATCAAAACGAGTACCTACCTATTATCACTTGTCACTTTTCACTTTTTCACGGTCCATTCATCACTGCAATGCTTTAGTTTCGTTGCATTTAAGATCATTCTTCTATAATTCACAGGGCGTTTATATTAGCATGTTTACCAGGGTCTTTTTCTATACCCATAGAGATTGAATGAACGTATTTTGTAATATAAATTTCCGTCTTTTGATAAAAAGTCATTGACAAGGATTGTCGTATTAAGTAGCAGTTTAACATTTCTATGAAGCCAGGGAAATTGTGGTAGTTTAAATACTAAATTGCAGAGAAAGGTTACGTTATAAACCTGGTTTTATTGTGTTATATGATGAACTTGTTTTTGAGCGTTGATTTTATAATTTAAAGAATAATCCGTAAATTATATGAATAAAAAAAAATAGTACCATACACTTTTCATAATCGTGAGTTGACGTGCATGTATTTCCCGCCCTTTAGTTATAAATTTAATTAAACTCTAAGAGTTTATTTTTCACGTTTTATTAAATATAAATCTATAATAGAAATAATATTTAAACTGTAATATAGTCGTTTGTACGTTTTGTAAAATTCTCTTGTTTATGAAATGAAATAAATCTTTCTTGGAAGCGTATCTTGAAAACAAAAAAAAACATTTGAAATCATTTGTAATAAAAATTACATTATTTAGTTTATCATGTGCAAAATAAGATTGAACTTCAATGCACTATCAAAATTGAAATGCAGCTTGATTTTTAATTTCTAAGTTTCGTCACCAAAGTGTAATAGTTTTTAAAAAATTAGAAATTAAGGGTGGCCGAAATTTTTAACAAATTTCAATCATTTGAAGAGATTCCAAAAGACTTGAAACACCTTATGGTTCAAGAATTTAAATAATTTAAAGGGATTAAACCAGATTTGTACGTCATTTTAAAGTTTTTAAAGATATGGAACGATCTTATAAGATCTAAGGTTTTAGAATGCTTTAAAAAGTTCTTAAGGAATTTTCTAGAGATTTACAAGTTTTAAGGGATTTTAATCACTTTTTAAGGATTTCATGTAATTTTACAGGATTTTGTAATATTTTAATAGATTTCAAGCAATTTATTCATAAGAATGTTGCTCAAACATTTGAGGATATTTTAACAGAGTCCAAGAAATTTTCAATTGATTTTAGTATTTGAATAGGATTTCAAATAATTAACTAAGATTACAAGGTATTTTTAGTTGAGTACAATAATTGGTAGGGATTTCAAAGAATTTAAAAAGACTCCAAGGCATTTTCAATTGATTTTAGTAATTTCAAAGAATTCAAATTATTGTAAGGTATGTATTTTGAAAGATTTCAAAGTATTTACAACAAATTTTAAAAAATTTCAAGGGATTTGAATGATTCTAAGACATTGAAGATTGCGAATGATTTTACATAAACTATAAGGTTTTATGTCATTTTTAAAGATTTCAGTAGATTTTATAAGAATTTCGACGATCTCAATGACTTCCAGGAATTTTCAAAGCTCTCAAGGTAATTATTAATTTTTAATTTTATTGTTAGGAAAGTAAAAATTGTTAGTTGGATATTTTTTCCTCTTCTGTTTTCTTGTAAACTTCGAATTTCATTAAAAACTGAATGTCGTGACTTATGGAAAGAGTATTTAAATAAGATAACACTTTTTTAATGTTAAAATTGTATACCTTTTGAATTTTTAGCGGGAAGTTGAGGCACTCCTGATTGGCTATCAGACCAGAATTGTGTCAAGTTCCCTAAGTTGTTTGAGAAAGTATTGGGTACCTTTTTAAATATTTTTTTTTCTCATCAATGAAGTTACAATAGTTTAGAATTTTATTCACTGTTTAAAATATATATAATCTAAAATTCATTCAACTACCCGAATATCCACTGCACTAATCAGATTGATGTTTATTACTGACGCTGACCCAGTCAGAATGTCTCATTTCCCCGTAAAAGATTTTAAAAAATTCTTAGTTAAATGGAATTTTAAATATATAAAATTAAATAAATGGTTGCAAAGTTGGTGCCACGAGTACGAGGATTAAGTTCACGATTTATATTTAATTATAAACATTCCCGTGGCAAATTATATTAACTGAATGTTTGAACATTGAAACTACCCCTAAATAAACTGTTGTAGTTGCGCCTGCTCACCTGCGCAGTGATTTAAAGTTTTAGCCGGACTGCGCATGATAAGATTTCTTTAAAGTCACGTGACGCTCTGACGCAGTTTATTGTCGAAGTCGAATTTGCACACACGAGCAAGTTAACATAAGTTTATGGAAGTGTTGCTTTTTTCTATCTAAAATCTCAATAAATGACGATACTCTTTGGTCTTTCACCCTAAATTCCATTTGGAATTCGCTTTCGGGAACAAGTTTGGGCATCAGAAGCAGGCCTCTTTCAAAACAAAGAAGAAGCACACTTCCTGAGAAGCAGTTGGAAGCAGTCTGCAAACCGCAAGTGCCGCAAAAATTCGGCATTAAGATTCTAGAATACACGAGTGAAAAGAAAACTGATCTAAAACTAAACCGAGTCAAGCCCAAACCGTAGAGCAAAAGACATACGATGCCGAAAAAAACAAAACCGAACGGTTTTCTTCTCTTCATGATGGACTATAGAAAAAGAGAAGAACGCAAAGGACGCATTTTCAGAGGCGGCATTCAGGAAGTGCAAAATGATCCACAATGCAATCAGGAATGGCAGGTAATTTTTTGTTACATCAACATTTATTTTACGATTGATCACCCGGTAGAAGAGACTCAAACCTTATTTTTCTCGTTATTTTGTACAGATAAGTAAGTACTTTGCTCGACGTCAATATTTGAACTTCAAAGCTATGTTTTTTGATAAATTTTGAATTATTTTTCTTGATTTCTGCAACCTGAAGTTGTATGATTTATTATTTACAAATGAGATTGATTATGTTATACGTTTTGAAAACTCATGCGTTCCAATTTTGTGACCTTGGTGATTTTGAGACTTGGAAAACTGGGGAAATCCATTTAATTTTGGTTCCAGTGTTGTGTGTAGAGAAACAAGGTCAGATAAGAATTAATGTGTATCATGTTTATAACGCATTCTTCTATTCTATAACTTAAAATTGACCTTGATATAATCTTGATATTTTGAAGTAAACCACCTGTTGAGTTTATGAAGTATTTTAAGATGATTTAAGACTACATTATATACAATGCGAGCTAAACAAACTGGAACACGATATTTAAGATAATTTTTTTTCCATGATAACATTGAAGTAGCGAATGTTTTTCTGACAGGTGACATGTATTTTGCTTTGTCAGCATTTATTAATTAGTAACTCGATCTTTCTATATTAATTTCATTATAAGATTCTTTAGGCATCTTAAATTAGGTTATCAGGAATCGGCTTTATACTGATAATTTTTTTTATTAATAGCGTTGGAAATTAAACAATTTCAAATTTCGTGAATTCATATTCGGAATTTTCGTTTGGTTTTAAATCGCAACCCGTAGCAGCTGGACATTTTCAAGTCGTCAATGTTTAAAACTGAATTATTTCACATTCAATTATAGTCTTTACACTCTCCTGAAAAAATTTTCCAACTATTTCTGGTTAAAAAAGCATGATTTCCGGTTAAAAATGTGACTAGTTTTGTTTGAAAGCTCACCTGTTTTGGTTAAAAATGCATACTTTTAGGTTGAACATCCAACTATTTTGATAAAAGTTTAATTATTCTGTTGCAAAGTACAATTTTGTTAATAGGTCATCTTTTTGGAAAAAAGAAAAAATTTCGACAGAGTGGTCGAATTCTTTACCAAACAAGTTAATTTTCAAACCAAAAAGGCCAGTTTTAAACAAATTTATACACTATTTCTAAACGAAATAGTTGAATGTTTAATTATCATTTTATCTTTTTTGGTAGAAAATTAATCTTCTTGGTTGAACCTTCTCTTTTTAGTAGAGGTTTCATCTTCTTTAGTTGAAATATCAACTATTATATTTTTTTGTTGAGAATTCATCATTGTAGGTAGAAAATTCAACTGTCTGCTTAAACATTGAACTATTTTGTTAAAAATTCATCTTTTTGGCTTGAAAATTCAACTATTTGGATGAAAATGCAACTGTTTTTTATTGAATTCTAACTTTTCTTGTTTTCTAAAATTGTTAAGTATACCGCACATCATCTATCTGCCTTACATACTTGTTTTCAAGGAGTTTAGGGCAAAAAGTATCACGTGTATCAAGTGCGGACATGTGTTTTACCTTTTTACGCCCTCGATACAATGTACTATTTTTTATTCATTTAACTTTTTGATTAAAAAATTCACGTTTCTTGATTGAAAACAATCTATTTGTTGAAAATCCAAGTATTCAGGCTGAGCATTTAACTATATTCTAAAAATTTGGTTTAATCTCTTTTATTTGAAAATTGGACAGTTTGGCGAAAAATTCAATTATTTTATTCTAAAGTAATATTTTTGGTATAAAATAAAACTGTTTTGTTGAGCATTAATCTTTTATGATTAAAAAGTCATATTTTATGGTGAAAAGTCAATCTAATTATATATATTTTTAAGTAATCAAATTCATTTTTCGATTGAAAATTAATCTCGTGGGTGTAAAAGTCCACTGTTTTCTAAACCACTCGACTTTTTAATTTCAAAACTCAACTCTTTTGTTAAAAATTCGTCATGGGTTGAAAATTATTATCTTTTAATTAAAAATATAACAATATTGTGAAAGGATAAATAAATCCAGATCTTTTCTAAATAAAAGATTATATTTTATATAATTTGAGGAATGCAAATAAACTGGAATAATGTCCGAGGAGAATATTTTTGAACGGGAAAAAATTAAATGACAACCAGAGCAAAACTGTTTCTGTTTCATCTCCTCTGAATACATTATTAGGCCCCTCGTTGGTCAATGGTTGTCAATGTTTAAACTTGAGTCTATGGCGTCTATGGCCTCGATCAAATGATCGGCTTTATAGCGAAAAATTCAAATGTTTTTAGCTTTAGATGTCGAGTTCTTCGATCCCTCTAAACAGCCTGGTCACTCGATATTAATTTTGACCTCAATTTCATCTATAATTATATTAATTTTATTTAAAAGAATTTAAGAAACATGGGAATTCTAGAATAATCTAAACACCCCCCCCCCTCCCTTCCTCTGCATTCTTATACACTTCCCTCTCTGACTTTTCTAAAATGAACTTCTTGATCCCCGACAACATGTACCCTGAATGAGTCACGCTCCTCCCCCTAAAGGGAATTGGCTTAATGGCGTAATAAAAAAATACATATAATTCTCCCTATGCTTGTGAAGAATCGCCCTATTTCCCCTGTTCTGAGAGAATTTTAGACTGTGAAGTCTGAATGATTAAAACATGCATACTTTCATATTAAAATAATACAGAGTCAAGTTTAAAGCCTAAATTCTAGAGTAATTTTAAGTTGAAAAGTGCAAAATTAAAGTAAATCGTAAATTTCTCTTATTTGAAAAAAATGCAATTCTAACAGTTTAACAGTTCAGAAAGAAGTATTTATTTAAGTTACATTGAAAATTAATTTGATGGCTTCAAATCTATGAGAACCATGAACCGCTTGTTTATATATCTCTAAAAATAGAACGAGAGTAGGTACTAGGTACTTACAACTTTTATCAACCTTCGCTTTGTTTCTGGGAAGGAAGGGAAAAAAAGAAAGAAATGAAGGTTTGGAGCTGCGATAATGAAAAAGAATTGCAATATTGATTATAATCTAACTTCAAAGTTTTCATTAATTCCGAATTACCTCAAAAATGTGTAAGGTAATTTACCATAAATAGCTTAAATTCATATATAGTAGACTCATGTTTTTAAAACAATTTTTTTGTGCTTATTTATCATCGAAAATATGATTTGGCTATGCCAAAACTAGTATTTTGGCTATTTTTATCATATTATAATCCACAGATATTATATCTCGACATAAACCTGTAAGTTTCTTTATATGTATTTAATTTCAGAATTCTAGCAGAATTTCAGTGTAAATAATTCTCCCGAAAGTTCAAAAAACTACCAAGCATCAGGGAAAACGCGGATCTGTTTTTTTCCGTTTATAAAAGATTCTATATTAAATACGTTACACGAATAATATTATAATCTTTGATTCATAATGGTCAGGAAAAATGAATAATTCGTCAGGGCAAAATTTATGGAATACTTAGAATGTAGTTTTGTGGGCACCCTGATATAATATTCTTGTTAGTAATTTACTTGCCTTGTATTTCGATTTCTTTTTTTTTGCAGCTGCTTTCTGCAATCGTTTTTGGTGAAAAATTCACCCATTCAAATTGTTTTTAAAGTTCATCTGTTTTATGCTAAAGTTAATTTTTTTGGGGGTTAAAAAGCAAATTTCTGATTAAAAATAATGTTTGATTTATTTGAAATTAAAATATTTTTGGTCGAAATATCTACTATCACATTATTAGTTAAAAAGTGATCTTTTTTATTTGAAAATTGAATTTTTTTGTGTGAAAAATTGTTGGAAATTTCGTTTTTTTTATGTTTAAATATAATTTTTTCAACTAAAAATGCAAATTTTCCATTTTCAGGTAAAAAATGATATTTTTTTTAGTTCAAAATTTGTCTTTGTAGTGACATAATCTTCTTGGTTTGAAATTTTATCTTTTTTATTAAAAAATGAAACGTTTTGGTCGAAATATCTACTACGTATTACATTATTCGCTAAAAATTTATCTTTTTTATTTTAAATTTTAATTTCTTGGGTAAAATTTACTACTTTGTTAACAAATTTGCGTTGGTGGAAGGTTCATCTCATTGGTTAAAAATTTAATTATTTTGTTACAAACTCGATTTTTTGTTTAAAATTTATTTTCTTGAATGGAAAAATGAACTTTTCCATTTTTTGTTGAAAATTGATCGTTTTTAGTTGAAAATTCATGTATTTTGTTGAAAAATCGGATTTTTGTTAGAAAATTGGTCTGTTTTGCTTTAACATAACTCTTTTAGTAGAATTTTTTTGTTGAAATTTCACCCATTACAATTTTTTTATGATTCAACTGTTTAATCTTAAAGTTCAACTATCTTATTGAAATTTTATTATTTTGTTGAGTGTTAAAGTCTTTGGTTAAAAATACATTTGTTTTGTTAAAAATTCACTTTTTTTGGTAGAAAATTAGTTCTTTTGGTTGAAATGTCACCCATTACATATTTGTGTTCAGAATTCATCATTGTAGGTTCAAATTTCAGCCATTTCATTGAAATTTTTATGATTTTCTTACAAATTTGTTTCTTTTTAATATGAACTGGAACATTTTTCTCATCTAAAATTCATGTTTTTTGTTGAAAATTCTACTGTCTTCTAGAGGAAATCTTTTTTTGCTTTAAAGTTTAACTATTTGGTTTAAAATGCAACTGTGTTTGGTTGAAGTTCAATCTTTTTTAAATTAGAAATTCAATCATTTGGTTGAAAATTCATCTTCGAAGGTTGAAAGTTGAAGTATTTTCTTAAAAAGTCATATTTTTGCTTGACAATTTTGTAATTTCTGGTTAAAAAT
>JAWWLR010000166.1:11151894-11165513 GCA_035041075.1 Acraspis erinacei | reverse complement strand
AACTACAGTGAAACTCTGAGCCGGCTTTAGGGGTAGAGGAGGCGGGGAATTAACCAAACGGAGTTGCCGTTTCGTAGAAACCGCTTTTGTTTGTTCACGCCTGGGCGACCGCCGCTCCCCCCGCGCAGCTCCTTTTATTCCTACTTGTGGCGTGGCATTAAATACTTGGAAGAACTATATCAGGGGCCCAATCTCAGAGTTCCACTGTATTTTGTTAAAAATTCGTTTTTTTGTTGTTGAAATATCAACTATTACATTTTTTCACTGAGGATTCATCTTTTTAGTTAAATTTGACGGGTTTTGATTTAAAACAAACCATTTTTTTAGTGGAAGTATCATCTATTATATTTTTTGTTAAGAATTAATATTTGTTGATTGAAAATTAAACTACTGGGTTCAAAGTGTAACGAACTTCTTTGTTGAAAATTAAATTATTTTGCTGAAGATATAATTATTTTGTTAAAAATATAACTGTTTCATTGAAAATTCGTCTTTTTGGGTTAATATTTAACTGGGATCTAAACAATACTCGTCTTTTTAGCTTTTTGGTTCATCATTAATTTTTGTGCTTGTTGAAAATTTTACTATTTGGTTGAAAATCCATCTTTAGATCGAAAATTCAACTATGTGGTGAAAAAGTCAACTATTTTGTTGAAAATGTAATTATATTGTTGAAAATTATACTATTTTGCTTGAAGCTAATCGTTTTTGATCGAAAATTTAACAGCTTCGTGGAAAATCGTATTTTTGGACTAAAAATTCACAATTCTTGGTAGAAAATGTCTAGGATGTCTAGGTTGAAAACTCAACTGTCTTCTAAAAAATTTGCCCTTTTCGGCTGAAATTAATCCTTTTTTATTCGAAAATTCGACAATTGGTCAAAAATTCGTCGTTTTAGGTAGAGAATTCAACTATTCGGTTATAAATGCAACAGTTCGGTCTAAAATTAATTTTTTTGCCAAAAAATTCAACTGTCAGATTAAAAAATCATCTTTTCGAATTTAAAAGTCAAACGTTTTATAAACCATTCGACATTTTAGCTTCATTGAAAATTCATATCTTTTGGTGGAAAATTAATCTTTTTTCGATCGAAAATTCAATTCTTTTTTTTAAATGCAATATATTTTGACTACTATTCCATATGGTAATTATAAATGATTTTTATTTAAAAAAATGTATTCCCCTATTTTCGTACAAAATCACCCCATTTCCCTAGTTTTGAAAGCATTTTGGGATGTGAAAAATTTTAATTGGTTACTTTCCAAAGTGCACAATTAAAAATGAAGAGATTTGAACGTTTAATTATACAAATCAAGCCAACAAATTTACATTTGAATTCTAAAAAATTATCCATTCTTGGTACGATAATGAAAACGGAATGTCTTGAGAAAATGTCCCTAATTGAATATTTCAAACTGATAGCTTTCTAAATTGCAAAAATGTTAAATTTCATCTGCCTACAATTATGCAATTTGAAATTGAAATTCCCGGTGTCAATCAATTATTGTTCATTTTCCACTATAATTTTAAAAATAATGCATATTGTCGGATAAATAAAAATGCCTAATTTGTTAATTGAAACAGACTGAAAGTAAAAGTAGAATTGACGAAAGAGGACAGTCAAGTCTCGATATTTTGGTCGACAGCAAAAGATCGACGGATGTGCTCAATACTTGGAGGGACATAGACATAAACGAAGCTTAGCGTAGAACTTATTATGGTATAATGAAAATGCAGAACTACTCTGAGGTTCATTGATATTCCAAACAGTGACAACGATGGCACTCAGGATATCTGTGGTGCTGTCGTATAGTCGCCGGATGCGCCCGACTCGCCTCCTTTTCAGTAACCCAAAATTCTATTATTGTTCTGAATCCCATAATCGGCCTTGTATGCAGATTAATCAAAAATTGAATCAGGTTTTTGAAATTTTCTACTCTAAGCGATCGAAAAAATGAATTATTTTGATTTAATTTTTTCAATCTTTATTCAAATTCTATGTTTAATTTAATGCATGGTAGCCGAAGAACTTAATTTTTAAAATTCCCTGCCTTTTTCCTGACTATTGATATTTAAATACCAGCATTTTAATCTTGTAAGATTTTTCATATAAAATCTTTTAAAAACGGAATAGAACAATACAATTTCAGATTAAAATTTAAAAAATTCAAATTTATTTTATTCAACCAAAAAAGATGACTTTTCCACTATAAAAGATGAATTTTCGATCCGTAAAGGACGAATTTTAGACAAAGGAGTTGAATTTTTGACCAAGAAAGATGACTTTTTAATAAAATAGTTAATTTTTTAACAAAACAGCTAAATTTCCCAAAATTGGTAGAATTTGTAACCGTATCGTTGAATTTTCACTCTAAAACGATGAATTTTGATGATTATCAAACAAAAAAGATTAAATTTCTATCAAAAGAAAGTTGTACTCTTAAGCAAATCATCACATTTTTTAGAAGAATTATCAATCCCAAAGGAAGAATTTTCAGTCTAAATAAATAAACGTTCAGAAAAATAATTGAATTTTCGGCCCTAAAATATGACTTTAACAAAAAAATTAAATTTTCAACAAAATAGTCGATTTTTCAAACAAAAAAGATTAAACATCAACCAAAAACATTTTTAATCACATAGTTCAATTTTTACCCGAAAAGTTGAATTCAAATAAATAAGATGAATTCTCAACGAAAAATGTAATAGTTGATATTTAAAAAAAATCAACCAAAGAGTTCAATTTTCAACAACAAAATTAACTTTTTAACAAAATAGTTGAATATTTAACCCTATAGTTGAATTTTCCGCCTAAAAAGATGAAATCTCAACAAAAAATGTAATAAATAATATTTCGATGAAAAAAGATGAAATTTATACCAAAAGAGACGAACTTTTAAAGCAAGAGACAAATTTTCAACCAAGAAAATCAATTTTCTACAAAAAATAAGGATTTGAACAACAACATGAATTTTCAAACAAATAGTATAATTTTCAACTAAAAAATATCCATTTTTTGTAAAATAGTTGATCTTTCAACCCAAAATGTATGAATTTTCAACAAAAACATCATTTTTAACCAAATAGTTACATTTTTAAACATATAAGAGGACATTTTTAACAACAAAAATTAATTTTCTACCAAAAAGGACGAATTTTCAACTGAATAGTCCAGTTTCAACCAAAAACTCAAAAGTGACTTTTTTGGTAAAAAATTAATTTAAAGAAAACCCTAATTTTCAACTAGAGAGATTAACCTTTATAAAGCAAATTAAAAATTTGTAAAGTAGTTTAATTTTTACTGAAGTATTTGAATTCTTAATTAAAAAATATAAATAATCAATAAATAGTTAAACTATTAATCAAAGAGGTAAATTTTCAACTAAAATGATGAATATTCTACTAAAATTGTAAGCTTCAGTTAAAAAAATGATTTTCCAACAACAAAAAAACGAATTGCCAGCCAAAGAAATGAATTTTCAACTAAAATGATGAATCTTCAACGAAAAAATTATTTTTCAACAAAATAATAAATCTGATTACTAAAAATACAATTTTCAGGAGGAAATAACTGCAAAAAAGGCAAATAAATTACAAACAATAAAAAACATAAAATTTTTGATAAACGGAATAAAATAATTTCAAATAAAAATTAAAAAATTGCATATTTATTATGTTTGATAGCTATTAATTTATAGTTTATTTATAATTAAAGAGAAATTCCCTGATTTCGGTGCAGAAAATTATTCATAAAAAAGTAGATTTAATCTCAATTTTAATTAAAAGTTCCAATGTTTCTTATCAGCGGGTCATTTACATGTTGTGTCATTTCCTTTTAAATTAAGAAGTGGGAAATTTTCGGATTTGATAACCTACTAACCATATAGTGTGATATGTTCAACAAATAAAAATATGATGTCTTTGTGGCTTTAACTTGACAACAATTTTTGGTACTGTAAAGATCTGAAATTTTAAAACTGAAACCAGCAATCAGTCGGAAAACAGTAACATTTTTCAGGAAATCTAATAAAAAATGTTATAGATTTCAAAAATGAAAATTTCTCTGTCAAGAATATTTTCTTCTATGGATACGCATTAACAGTTTTTGATCATAGATGTCTATAATTGTCTAACTAACCTAAATTTAATTTAATTAGATTTCTACATCTAATGCCCTTTTTCTAAACAAAGGGGTAGAAATAATAATGAGGAAGCTCACGATTCAGGAAGATAATACAAACGAAAATGACTCGTAATAAATTAAGTGCGTACGTGAAAGCACGTTCAAGCTGGAGGAGAAAATCGCGTGTAGGTGTTTTACGTTTGTAGTTAATTCCATATCATGTCCTACGCACGATTATATCTTTCTCCACATTAATTGATAATACTTTCCTCCTCTCTATTCCATTCCTATAATTTTAATCTCTTTAAAACAAACTTTGTTTTCATTTTTTAATTAAATAATAGAATATAATACAATATATTTTTTTAGGATATAATAATACAATCTAATTTAATATGGTTTTTAAAATTTCAAATAAAATAATTTCGTCACTTCAATCCATCTCGTTTTAGATTTTATCTAAAAAAAAGACAATTTAATTAAGCAATGCATGAAATCTATAGTAATCTATGGTATGTAAATGCTATTCAATATCAGACTTCACACCCTTTCCCCTCTTTTTTAAAGAATTAATATTTTTTGCTCTATTTTCAAGAAACTTACTCTTTTCATTGTTTCTTTTTTTTGTTGCTTAGATACCAACTGAATTAATAGAACTCAATAAGAAAAGTCAACTGTTTTTGGTTGAAAGCTAATTATTTTTGGTTGAAAAACCTACTATTATATGATTGGTTCAGAATTAATATTTCTTTGTTACCAATTTTATTATTTGGTTGGAAATTGAATTATTTTATTCAAAATTTCACTATTTTGTTAAAAAGCCATATTTTTTAAAACCGACAATTCATCTGTATTATTGAAAATTTGTCTTTTTTTATAGAAAATTCAACTTTTTTGTTGAAAAAGTTATCTTTCCTGTTTAAAAATGAACTTTTTTGTTAATAACTTAACTATCTTTGGTTAAAAATTCAACTTCTTTGTCGAAAATTCATCTCTTTTTCTTGAAAGTACAAAACTACTTGGTTCTAAATGCAAATGTTCAGGTCAAAATTATGTTTGTTGTTGTTGAAAATTCATCTTTTTGGTTTAAAACTAAACTATTCCAGTTGAAGATTCGTCACTTTAGTTTAAACTTTAACATTTTGGTTAAAAATTAATTTTCTTAGCTGAACATTTAACTATTCCCTTTTTAGTTGAAAATTCATGTAATTTGATGAAAAAACGTATTTTTTTATAGAAAATTGATTCAAATTTTGTTGTCGTGGTTAAAAATTACCTTTTTTTGTTGTTGAAAATTCATGTTTTTGGGAATAAAAATGCTCGAAAATTTAACTATTTTATTAAAAATTTATGTTTCTTTGTAGAAAATTACTCTTCTTTATTGAAAATTCATATTTTTGGTTAAACATTCATTTATCTTGTTGAAATAGAAATATTTTTACTTGAAACGTTAGGTGTTTAAAGCTTTGTTTGAAAGAGCAGATTAGAAACGAAATTTTCGAACTGGAAAGTTTGAATTTGAAGCATTTTTAATTATATAGCGTACCTGAAAAACGGAAACGTTCAAATGAAACTGAAAAAAAAAAGAATGGCACTGATTCGACAATCCAGAAAATGGAGCATTTTCTTGTTCAAACCGCTCTAAATTGACGTATTTTTAGTTAGAAAATATTTCAAAATAAATATTTAAGTCGATAAGGTTTCCAAATTCCCAGACAAAGAATAAATTCGTTGTCATCTCCCGGTGCATACAACACCTTGTAAAAATACTATTTAAAACTTGAACACTTGAACTATAAAGTTCTAAGATTTAAGAAAATCTTATTTCAAACTCAAAACTTGAAAATAGCCCAAAACGTGTTTAAAATAAAATTTAAATATTGAAAAATAAACAAATAAATGAAAATATCGGAGGCTAATTTTCCCAGTCTCCAGTTGCATATTGCTCAAGATCTCAGTCTAATCGAGATATTCCTGGTGAAGGCACACCTCTAAAGATTTATTCATTTACGCACTATTTGATAGTATGTAAATTTATGTAAATTTGTAGAATACAGAGCCTTAACTTCCCAACACCAAGTATATAAAACATGCATTATACAATAGAACAATCGTGTAATTTTAGTCTTTAAATCGGCACTTTTTGACTTTCGTTAAATTGTTATTATACATTCTTTTATTACAGAAAGCAAAGAAATGTCTCGGAACAGACCCATCAAAATCACTGCAGTGGGCGACGGAATGGTTGGCAAAACCTGCATGCTTATTACCTACACAAGGAAAATATTCCCCACAGAATACGTCCCCACCGTGTAAGTCTTTATCTTCATTCCCAAGCACCTCAATTGCCGAAAACTGGTTACGAAAAATAAGATTTTTGTCTTGCAGCCACAAAGTTCTTTTTAAAACAAATCTTTATCGACACAAAATTTAGAACTGGTGATTTACCAGAACAATAATATAGACAAACTGATTCTTTACATCTTTCTAATAAGATTATCGGTTTTTATAGGTTCGACAATTACCCAGAAAAGATAATGCTTGATGGGCAAGAATATAACGTAACACTGTGGGACACAGCAGGTCAGGAAGATTACGAAAGGCTCAGGCCCTTATCCTATCCACATGTGAGTCATCAATTTTTAATGTCGAATATAATTTTTCTAATTGAACTCGATGAGTTAATGTCAATCTACAAATTAAATGAGTTAATTAGTTTTGATTTAGAATATTGTAACCATCAAATTTGAAAATGTTCCAAATACAGGTCTCACAGTCCCTATGAAATAAAATATAGGGACCAAAGGGTACTTTATGTGACGCTCATAGGGTACTTTTATAGCGCTCTAACGGTACAAAATTCAGGATAAATGCATAAGACTTCAAAACAATTCAAGTTAAATTCAAACGAATTCAAATGTATGGGAATTTGAAGTAAACGGGAAGATTCGACAAAATTTATAAAAATTCAAGGAGCATTGCAAAGAATCAAATGGCTTGGAAACAATTAAAAAATATGACAAATTGCAATGAATTCAGTAAATTTGAAATGAGCTCAGAAAAATTAAAGGGAATTCAGAAGAATTGGATAAAATGTCTAGGAATTCAAGGTGACGTTAAAAGGCTTCAGGATCAATTAAATAAAAACTTTTAAAACATCAAGAAAATCCATCGAATTAAGTAGAATTGCGTAAATTTAGAAGAATTCAAATGAATTCGAAAAATTCAAGTGAATTAAAAAAATTAGAGAATTTAAAAAAAAATTAAAAAGAATGCAGGGTAAATTTTTAGAAAATCTTTGAGAATCTTTGAAACTCTACTAATTTCTAACCAAGGAAGTGAATAATAACTATAAAACAATTCAAGTTAAATTCAAAAGAATTCAAAATTCCTTTCGTATCTTCCGACATTTTTCAAGAAAGGATGCAAATGTTTTGAAATCTCTTAAAATGATTAAAACCCTTGGAAATCTCTTAAAATTGTTTAAATCTCTTTAAAAAGCCGTAAAATCTTTATAAATACTCTAAAACTATTTCAAAATCTTTGAAATGCTTTCAAACTATTGTAATAAATAAAAATCATTCTGGAAATCTTTTAAATTTTCCTAAAATATTTCATATTTCCATTGTATTAAGTAATGATAATTTCAAGTCGCTTAAAATCTTAGATGCCCTACGAAATAAATTACTTCTCTTCAATAAATTCTTGAAAATCGACTAAAACTTGATTAAGTCCCGTGAAATTCTATTAAATCTGAAGATATTTTCTCAAATTCAAAAAAGTTCTTATCCCAAAATATTGCAAACGCCTTGAAATCCCACCAAATTAATGAAATTAATAAAAAAAAATCCTTATACTCTTTTAAAATTCCCTAAAATATTTCAAATTAAAAAATCTTGAAAATGTCTTAGAAGTTTTTAAAATACTCTAAAATATTAAAAATCCCTGACACGAAAAAAAGTTTTATTATGGGCAGCACATAGGGTACCATAGGGACCAAATATTGAAAGTAGGGTACTTTAGGAAGCTTTAAATTATAAAGCATCCCAATTTGGAAGAATTATAATTTCGAATCCCCCCAATTGGGAAATATTGAAATTATAAATGAATTTATTCAAATGTGAGGTCGCTAGAAATTTAAAGCACCGATTTTGAGTTCTTTTGAATACCTATATCTAGTACATTTTTTTAATAATCAGGGTTGCTAAAAGACCTGGAATACCTGAAAAAACCATAGATTCAAAAGAATTTTAACAAAGTCTAAAAACTCACAGTGAGTTTAAAAGGCTTCAGGATGAATTAAACAACGATTAAAAAAAAACTCATTTTTAAATTCGAGATAAATTCATAAGAATTCAGGGTATGTTCCTGCCTATGAAATTCCTCACCCCTGGAGGATAAATTCTTTGAAATACATTAAAATATTAATAATTCCTTCAAATGATAAAAAAACACAGAAATCTTATTAAATCCTTTAGAATCTTTTTAAATATTTTAAAACCGCAATAGGTCTTATAAAATGGTTCCCTTCAAAACATTAAAATCCTGGGAAATTCCTTGAAATTTTTGGAATCTCTTAAAAATGCCTTGAAATATTTTAAACTGTCTTAAAATATTTTTAACTATCTGGAATGCCTTTCAATAATTCAGATCAATTAAAAATTCATTAGGATATTTTAAACTTCCGTAAAATATTTCAAAAACATGGAAATTGTTCTAAAAAATTGTAATGTCTTTGGAATCCTTTTAAGTTAATGCAATTAATAAAAAATTCTTTAGAATCTTTTAAAAATCTCTAAAATATTTCAAATCCTTTGAAATCTTTTGAATCTCTTGAATCTTTTTAAAACTTATGACAATACCTTCGAATACTTTAAGAGGCTCTAAAATCTCTGAGATTTTGTTGAAATCTCTTCAAACTATTTTAATTTAGAGAAAATTCCTTGAAGTGTTCTAAAATATCCTAAAATGTTTAAAAATCCTTAAATTACATCTTAATAAATTAATAGATTAATTCGGTAAATCTCAAATCCTTTAAAATATTTAGAAATCCCTTAAAAATGACTTGAATTCTTTTAAAATACCCTGAAATATTTCAAAAGAATTCAAGAAAATTCAAACGTTAGTATACGTAGACAGGTCAATAGGGCTAATTTATTGAAAGAAAAGTGAATAAAGTGATCTTTTCATTTTAAAAAGTGACGAACTAATTTTTACTAATAAAAATAATGATCATAATTCTAGACTTTCAAATAATATTTTATATTGATATTAATGATAATTATTTAGAATTCAATATTTTTTCAAAAGACCTTTACATTTGCATTCATTATTACTTGTACAAGAAATTGTTGATCAATAAGTCTAGGATCAGTAGAACATGTTGAAATTGAATTGACTGGATTTTCTATTAAAACTAGACCTGTAATTGTTTAAAAAATACACTTGAAACCGATGGAAAAGCCACCGAATTTTTCATGCGGACTTCCGTAGCATTCCTGATAAGAAACAGCTGAATAAACTCAAACAATCTTCTTTTAATCGAAAATAACCCAATTCTGTGTATAGTATATTGAAATCTCTAATTTCAGACTGACTGCTTCCTGCTTTGCTTCTCGGTTAGTGCCCGAAGTTCATACGAGAATGTGTTCAGTAAATGGCATCCGGAGATAAAGCACCACTGTCCAAACGTCCCGATAGTCCTTGTGGGTGTGTATATATCGTAAAATATATCTCTCTCTCTTAAATAATAGTTCATTAAACTCAAACCTCTTCTCAACACTCGTTGATACTCATATAAACTCAGAACTGGTAAAAAAAAGTCACCCTCAGAAACGTCTAGCATTTATATTTAATTTTATATCTTTTAAAGACATGCGAATGACAACTGGATAAGGACCAAAAATAAAATAATTTTTATACTACATGATCGAAAAAAATATAAAATTATAGAAGTATGTGCCCATTATTTGCAATGTTTCAGAGTGGTGAAAGCATTTATCAACCCAATTTTCTGTGTTTGAGGAAAAACTAAATTATTCTTATTCAGTTTTGTTATTCTCATAATTTTAACATTCAATTTGGCAAGTTCCAAGTAAATAATATATTTTTATTGTTTATGGTAATATGGCAGCCTACGAACATTTTAAGATGAAAATCAAAATAAACGGTCGGGCGCTTTTTAAAAAAGTCCATTTTTGTAGTTAATTTCTAAGACATAAAGAAAATTTCATAATAATATGTGGTAAATGTTGGTTAATTTTTTGTCTTTTGTCGAGATTTCCTGTTACCCCTCAAGCGTTTTAGGATAAAAATGAAAATAATCTGAGGGGTGATGTTTTTGAAGAACTCGAAATTTGTATTTAATTAGGAAGAAATGTATAAAGATGAAAAAATATTTTTAGTATAGTGTACAACTTTATTGCGATCCACAATTAAATGTTACGTATGACAATTAAAATAATATTCTTTTTAAAATGCCCATAAAAAACTATTCTTCGTTGATATTTCTTTTAATAAATAAAATGTTATTATAGCATCAAAAATATACTTTTATTTTCATCTTAAAATATTCTTGAGGTCACAAGAAATCATAATCAGTTAAAACAATCTATTTAAAAAATGTTAACTAATATTTACCATATAATCATATTCGAATCTTTCTAAGCTTACAAGCAATCACAATGAGTTTCATAATCTATTTTAAAAAAGGTTATCTAACATTTATCATATAATCTTATGAAATTTTTTTTTTCATTTCTTAGTACTTAATAAAAAAATTGAGTTTCTAAAAAAAACATTTTCGATTATTTTCATTTTGATCTTGCTATATTCTTGAGTTCTTGACGTAATAAACAACTAAAAATAACAATAACAATTTCTTCATTTCTTATTAATGAAATACAAAAATCAACTTTTTTCAAAAACCACTTCTCTGATTATTTTTATTTTCATCTTAAAATTTTCTTGAGGTCACAAGAAATCATAAACAGTTGAAAAATCTATTTAAAAAATGTTAACTAATATTTACCATATAATCTAACGAAAATGTCTTCATTTCTTAGTAATTAATTTAAAAAATTGAGTTTTCTTAAAAAACACTTCCGATCATTTTCACTTCCATCTAAATATTTACGCGAGGTAACAAAAAACTAAAAATAACAATAAAAATGTCTTCATTTCTTAGTTTCATCTTTAAATTTTTATAAGCTTGAAGCAGTAACAAAATAGCTTAAAAACTATTTAATAACTTTTTAATTAATATTTACCATATAATCTTATGAAAACGTCTTCAATTCTTAATAATTAATAAAAAATTGAGTTTTCTCGAAAATATTTTCGATTATTTTAATTTCCGTAGAAATATTTACGTAAGGTAACAAAAAACTAAAAATAACAATAAACATGTCTTAATTTCTTAGTAATTAAATATAAAATTCGACTTTTTGGAAAAACCACTTCTCTGATTATTTTTATTTTCATCATTATATTTTTCTAAGCTTACAAGTAATCTCAATTAGTTGCAAAATCTTTTTAAAAAATTAACTAATATTTACCATATAATCTTCTAAAATGTTTTCATTTCTTAGTAATTAATTTAAAAAATGTATTTTTCTCAAAAAACACTTTTGATTATTTTTGTTTTCATCTAAATATTCACGTGAGATAACAAAAAACTAAAAATAACAATAAAAATGTCTCCATTTTTTAGTAATTAAATACAAAAACCAACTTTTTTCACAAAGCATTCAACCGACTATTTTCATTTTCACCCATAAATGTTTATATATTCAGTTGTCATTCTCATGTATTCAATTTAAATCTAATTGTAACTCAAGTTTATCACTTCCCGAATTTACATCAGATTTTTTCCTGCAGGAACGAAAACCGACCTGAGAAGTGAAGAGAATTCGGATTTAATAACGACACACGAGGGGAAAAAAATGAAGAAGAAAATCAAAGCCTACAAGTATGTGGAGTGTTCAGCTATGAAACAGGAAGGTCTCAAGGAAGTTTTTACTGAAGCCATAAAAGCAGTTTTAAAATCATCATCTTCAAGAAAATTTTGCTGCATATAGTGGAAGAACGAAATTACAATCAAAGCAAGAAATTTTCACGTTTCTTTCAATCCTTAGTGAAAAATTGTGAAGATTGTAAGAACTTTCGAGATTCGGATTTTACCGACTCTGCATAAAGCTATAAATTATACACCAGTTGTATAAATCAGTAGCTTTTTACTCACAAGTGCCTCATTGCCCTCGCATCACACTTATTATGTACTCGTGTAAATAATTAATATGATATTTTATACTATATTAAAGTATTTTGTAAAGCAGTATTGAAATAAATAAGTGAAATCATATTGTTAACATAAAAAATATCAAATTTTTGTTATCATTCCAATAAACTTTTTGATATCAGTCAATCACTTCATGATTTATTTATCACATAAATTAAGAATGTGCGAATATAAAATATTATTAAACTATTCTAACCTAACTTTGATAAATACTTTGAACACAGCTTTTGATTCTTTTGTTGGTCTTCAACGGACAAAAGTATCCGAGATAGGCGTCACTTTTTGCTGGATGATTTTTCCGTAACCACCTCGACCACCGTCAAAATCTGATCGATACTCGTCCCTTACCTGAAATAATCGATTCATGGAATTAAGATTTTTTTAAATTTAAGTTTGTCTGAAATAAGAAGAATGTGTTTATTTGTCGCAGACTAATTTATCAACAATTCCTTGTAAAGGGATTTTCAGTAATAAGATTTCAGAAGACATTTTATAGTTTTTGAATAACGTTAAATTATTTGTTGTGCCATGAAAGATATTTTTAATTGGATATACTTAAATAGTTAAAAATCCATTTACGGTTATATAAATAAATCTGAGAAAACACAAAACTCTTTAAATAAACCATTTTTATATTTTTTTAATCATTCTCATAATAGAGAATAATTCCTTTTCTAAAAATTCCTTTATTGATAATGAAAGAATAATTAAATATGTATCTTAAAGCAGAGAGAAAATTTTTGCGACTTTCAATTATTTTAAGGAATTTTAGCGATTTTCTGAGAACTTTAGGAAATAAATTACATTTAATTTCAAGGGATTTCTAGTTCTACAGGTATAATAAGCAAATTTCAAAGTATTTTAAAGATTTTAAAGAATTTCAAGGCGTTTGGTTTAAGTATTGAAAAGTTTATTATTATGGATTTTTATAGTTGGTTTTTAACATTATAAAATAAAAATCCAGGTATGTAAATACGCGTTTGGCGCGCGTGTTTTAGTGTTAGTGTAAGAAAAATTTGAGGCGCTTAAAATTATTTTTAATTTGAGTTTAAGAGCATTGAAGAGTGTTGCTTTCAATTTACAAAGCAATTACTTATAATAAGGAAGAAATAACAAAGCTTTAAGCAGAGAGAAACTGAGAGTGAGTCGATTATTAGGCACCACCGCTACTGACCGTTCTCGACTCTGCCGGCCATT
>JAWWLR010000166.1:11106438-11122358 GCA_035041075.1 Acraspis erinacei | reverse complement strand
AAATTACCTTTTTATAAGTCCGAATTAAAATCATTGTCAGAGATTTCCCGTTTCATGAAAAAAATGGCTTGTTTCAAAACAAAATTATAATTTTTTGATATTTAATTATTCTATTCTCCGTCAACACTTAGTAATATAATTACTTTAGAAAAATCCCTGTACCATTTCACAATAAACTCATTTTCAAAATTTCCTGTTCCAAACCAGGATTAAACCTACCTACCAAATTGTCTAGTATAATTCCCAAATATAGTAGCTCCACCCTTTCCCTAAATTCGTAAGAGGAAAGTTTAAAATTGTGACGAATTCTCACTTGGAACAGGGATTTTGTTTAAAATTGTCTTCTACAACAGAATTTTTTTTCTCTCAAAATTTCCCTATTCCAAGTAAAATTATAATTCTTTATGGGAACTCCCTGTTTTAAAATAAAAATGGCAATTCTTGACAAACTACCTGTCCAAAAAGCAAAACAATAATTGTTTAAGAGTCTATTCTGCAGTAAAATTATATTTATTTCCGAGAATTCCCTGTCTCAACTCAGAATTATAATTCTCTTAGAAAATTCACTGTATCAAATCAGGATTAGAGTAAATAATTTCTGAAACCCCTTTCAGACTTCACATCCCAAAATGCTATCAAAACAGGGGAAGTGGGATTCTTTTTCCCAAAAAATGGGGAATATTAGGGGAATCAATTCTTTTAAATAAAGTTATTGTGTGTACCACATTCAATTCAATATGAAACAAATTTTCAACAAAATATTTCATTTTTAAACCAGTGGATCAATTTGCAAAAAAGGCAATATTTAAATTTTCAGTTTAAGAATTTAATATTCTACCCAGAGATGAATTTTCAACAAAATACTTAATTTTGCAACCAAAGGTATGAATTTTCAACTGAAACGATGAATCTTCAACTAATAAAGATGAATTTTCATAGAAAAATGTAAAGTGGTTGATATTTAAACCAAAAAAGATTTTTCTTTTAAATAAAAAAACGGTTGAATTAAAAAAAAAAGAAAAATTACAACAGCGATATTCAATCAAAACTAAAATAGGTAAATTTTCAGGCAAAAAAAATAATTTTCAAAAACAAAAAACGATCTTCCAAATAGCTGAATGTTAAAACAAAAAGATTTGAATTTTAAATAAAAAACAGTTGTATTCAACCAAAAAATACAAATTTTTAACGAAATACTTAAATCCTCAACCAAAACAATTTTCAACCACGTAGTTGCATTTTTAACCAAAAACGTGATTTGTCTACCAAATTATATGAATTTTCAAACACAGAGTTGAGTTTTCAAGCTAAAAAGTCGGATTTAAAAAAATGCCAATGATTGAATTTATAATCGAAAGGGAAAAATGTTCTATGACAAAAACCCTACGAATGAACAACAAAACAGTTGAGTCTTCAACAAAAACAGATGCTTTTAAAAAAAAGTCGAATTTTGAACCAAAAGAGAGCATTTCTAAACCAAAAATATAATATTAAACAATCCAACCAAAAAGCAATTAATTTAAATCGAAAATAGTTGGATTTTATTTTTGGGTTCTATTATATTAGTACGGATTTAAGCGATAAAAGGGTAAGTTTCTTCAAAACAGGGGAAGAAAGATTAATTCTTTTTTTTCAGGGGGGGAAGAAGCAGGGTGGCCTATTTTATTCACAGAAAAATATTCCCGGTTTTTTCCCGGTTCGCATACATTGGTTACGGTCAATGAAATTTAAAAAATTCAAACTCTAAAGCTAAACATTACTCCAATTGAACTAATAAAACCTGAGCTGCAAATCATTTTAATCAATTTTAAGCCAAAAATATTAAAAATTGAAATGAATTTTTGTTATAAGCTGAACATGGACACTTCTTAAATTAAAAGTGAAATTATGTTTACTTTAAACAGTTTTAAAATCCTTAAAAAGCTTCAAAGTTTTATTTCTAAATCTTGATCAAATTTTTTGCAGAACTTCTAAGCATCTTTTAAAATTATTCGAATTCTTCCCAAAATTATTTTTTTAATCCTGCAAAGTTTAAATGTTTCCTTGAAATCATCCCGCTTAATTTTTGACAATTTATGAAATCTTTTTAAATATTATTTTTTAAATTAATTTTTCAAAATAAAAATTCATTTTCAATTTTCCTAGGAATCTTGAGAAAATATTTCTTATTCTTTTGAAGCCTTTCACAATTCTTAAAAAGCTTCCAAATTTTGGTTCGAAATCTGCAAAAATCTATATTTTGTTTTAAACCATGCCGTGGGCCGAAATTTCGGTATGAATAGCGGGATTATGTCGGTATACGTAGACACTACGTTTAAATTATCTAAAATCATTTCAAATTAATTTTTAATCTTTTCAGACCTTCTGAATATCTCTTCAACTTACTCGCATTTCTTCTAGGAATAATAGGTGTTCACTATTTATTATACATCAAAATTCAACAATTTTACTTGTTAATTAAATTTCTTTAAATGGAATTTAGAATATTTTATTTATAATTACTGATTTTAAATTAACAGTCAACTATTTTTAATAGCACATTGTTAACCGAAATTATTTCATAATTGAAGATAAAAATTCTGATAATTATACCAAAAAAAACTCTTGAAAAACCCTCAAAATTGGTAGAATTTCCGATCACATTGAATCAAATTCTCGGCTATTTGTCGGTGAACAAAATTTACGGTTTATAAAATAAACCCCAAACTCTTTCTAACCTGGGATTCAAAGTTAATGTTAATTATTATGTTACTCACCTAATTCTACATAGAAGTTGTACTTTGTAGGCCTTGGCGATCTCGATGAATAGCTACTAAGTTCCGTCATATTAACATGACCATGACCCGTCGAAATCGAGTTGCCACTGCTGCATTGGTTCGACCCTTCACTCGTATCATCGCTATCACTTCCGGCTCCATGTCTGCTACTTCTTCCACTCTGTCTTGGTGACTTCTTCCCCGAATTATTCCCACCACTCTCAACGTGACTCCTATTTCTTTTCCTCTTCTTTGATCCCGATTCCTCGATCGCCCTCTTCAGCGACTGCTTCAACGGTCTATCCGATCCATTTCCTTCCGAGTTCAACAACGACGCATCATCCTCACTCAATCCAGCCATCTTACTATCATTCTCCACCTCAGAAGTGTCTCTATTCAACTTGGAACTATCCTCCGACATCGGACTCGAACCCGCAGTTCCCACCTCCCTCGGAGACTCGCAGATATTCGATATAGTCGAATCAGGCGTAGTTGGCGGCGTGTTGTCCATCACAGGAGCCGCTTCGTTACTCTCCTGTCTCTGTATCGGAGCCGGCTGTTCCTGTCTCGCCGGAATTGGAACATGTTGCACCGCCAGAGGAACTGGAACCATTGCACTACTACTTTGGGACAAGGGCATAGTGGAGGTGGAAATTGTACTACAAGATGTGGGACTCGAAGTCGGAGCACTCGCGAATGGCAATTCCATCAAAACTATCGAGGTATCTGCCATCTTCGCCTTTGGAGTCACATGTGAAGGTCCTGGCACTTGCTGCTCGACAGTCTCTACCCCTGGAGTCGGTGAACCCGGAATTTCTTCTTCACAGAGAAGCGAATTCAAATTGTCACCGTCCTCGTCGGCTCTGGCGAATTTGCACTGTAGTCCAGCCTGTTGAAGACGAACCTGATTCTGAATCAGAGGTTTACTTTCATCCGCGGTGAGTTCTTTCAAATTTCTTTCCATCTCCGGAACTGCAGCTAGATTCATCTTCAGGGTCAAATTTCTCTCCAGATTCTGTTTCAGACTCGATCCTCTCTCCGAACTTATTTTAATGGAAGATCTCTCGAAAGTCTTAAGAGTCGAAACTTTCTCTGGGATTATTTTAAGAGGGGAACTTTTTTCGACATTCTTAAGAGTCGAAACTCTTTCCTGATTAAGTTTAATCGGCGTTTTATCCTGATTCAATTTAACTGTGGAAGCTCTTTCCGGGTTCAGTTTAATTGAACTTTTCTCCTGCGTTTTAAGAACCGAATCTCTCTCCAGACTCGGCTTAACTATCAAGTCTTTTTCCAAGTTCAATTTAACTTCAAACTTCGAGGGCTTGTCGTCATTGAATTCGACCTCATTATCGATAATCAACCTTCGCTCTGAATCACTGCTATCTGTGGAATCAGCAAATTCTAGATTAATTGCAGGTTTCTGCTTCTCTATCTCAACTGGCTTTCGATCTTCTTCCGGGAATATCTTCTCCTCGCTCTTCTTCCACTTATCTTCTAGCCTCTCTTGCGGCTTCTGCTCTGTGAACTTTCGAAGATCTAGTTTCTGAGATGCATTCTCAATCTCAATTCTTTTCTCTATTTTCTTCACTTCATCCTTTACCTTCGTGACAATAAGCGGAGATCTTGCCTTTTCTTCCAGAACCTCTGCATCTGGTTTTATGATTGGTTTCGTGACTGGTTCCTCGGGAATCTTTTTCGATTCTGCTTCAATCTTCGCTTTGGTGTCCTCCTTGTTTCTCCTCAATGATGCGAGTTCTTTCCTCGTTTCCTTTTCTTTAAAGTGTCCTAATTTCTTCGAACTTTCCCCATCATCGTCCTTTTTGGTCTCCTTGACTTTGTTCCTAAAAGCTGCAGCGGCTGATAACTTTTCTTCTATGGAAGAAGTCACCGGAAGTCTTGCGCTAATAGGCACGGTAACAGTCGGCGCGGGAGGCAAAAGAGGAGGGAAATCAAGTGGTTTTGGCTCTGGAAGTTTTGGTTCAATAACCTTGGGAGTTGGAATTGGTTTTATCAAACTAAGAATTGGCTTCGGTTCTACAGGAATGGGTTTAGGTTCGATAATAACTGGAGGGGGAGGTGGTGGTTCTTCAATCTGGATCTGCATTTTGGGCTTCTTCTCATCCTTGAAATCCATATCAACATCATTGGGTGGAAATATGTCTTGTTGATAGGAGAATATATTCTCTTGCTCGCATTCAGGAGTCTCCGTTTCTGATATGATAAGTCGATCCTCTGGATCGTCAACACCATCGTCATCTGGTAAATCAGTAAAGAGGAGATCTATGTTAGTAGTGTGCCTACTTGAATCCTCGACTTGTGGCGGCTTGGGTTGATTGTAAGCGGGACTCTCGCAGAGTTTGTCGAAGGCTTCCTCACACTTCCAGGAGGACTGAATCAAAGGTCTGCTGGTGGAAACACCCTCTTCGGGTTCCTCAAGTTTTTTAGCGAATGTCTTCCTTATGACTTTCTTCCTGATTTCCGTATTCTCGACTTCTGGTTTTGTTTCCTTGGGAGATAGAGATGTCTTTTGCTTTTTCTTGGGACTACTCTTCACGGGCTCTTCGAAAACACGACGTTTCAGTTTGTCCTTGTCACCTGACTTGTTTCTTACCTCAAACTCAAACGGCTCCGGTTCTTTAAACTCGTAAATATCCTCTGTATTCTCAACCGGAGGTTTGACCTCCACGACTGGCTCCACCTTGACCGGTTCCATTTTTTTCTCCACCTTGGCTGGTTCTGGTTTCTTCTCCACTTTTTCAACAATCTTCTCCACTTTGTCAACAATCTTCTCCACTTTGTCAATCTGCTCCACCTTCTCAATCTTCTCCACTTTTTCGATCTTCTCCACTTTTTCAATTTTCTCCACCTTTTCCACTTTCTCCACCTTTTCTACTTTTGGCGAAATCACAATCACCTTCTCCGGAATTTCCTTCTCCACAGGTTTCACCTCCTCCTCCGGTTCGGGTTCAACCCTCAACATTTCCAGTTTCACAGCCTTGTCAAATCCCTTCAACTCAGATCTAATTTGATTCAAATCAAAGTCTCGACCTTTCGGTTGTTCCTCGTCGCTCTCAGGCTCCGATTTAATCTCCGGAGGAATCTTTCCCAAGTTTCTCCTCAATCTTTTTCCTCTCCTTGGTTCCTCCACAGCCTCTTTCTCATCCTCACCTTCACTCGCCTCCAATTTAATCTTTGTCTCGGCCCTTCGTTTCGCCTCTCTTCGATTTCCCTCCTCCTTCTCCTTGGATCTTCCTCTCTGATCCGGTTCAGGCTCAGTAGCATCAGACTCATAAGAATCCGTCTCCTCACTCTCAGAAGCTGCTGTAACATCCGTATGACCCGACATTCTCCTCGTTCTTCTCCTCAATTCGATTCCACTCTCTGCATTTCTCGTCGCTCTGCTCAACCTCCCAGTCGCTGGAGTAGCCGGACTTTTAGTTCTCGCTCCAAGAAGTGGAGTTGTCGATCTATTCGATCCTTCCTTATCCTTGTCCTTATCTTCCCTCTTTTCTTTAATCAAATTTGGATTTCCTGCCGAGGGTGCGACACTTTGAGCTCTTCTTCGAGTCTGAGATCCAGGCGTCAGGGGTCCAGTCTTCATAGATTTCCCATTCCCAGAAGACGATGCCCCGGGAGTTTGCGGACGAGGAGTAATTTTCGGTCTCTTCACTCTTCCCGGAGTTTGAGTGAAATTCTGGGCGATTCGAGAAGGGGTAATCCACTCATCGTATCTCGTATTCCAGCCAGTGTAGTGGACAAGGTAGCTTGGTTCGCTGCCGTCCTTTTCCATGTCGATGACCTTCGCCTCATAGGTGACCTTCGACTCGTGATTTGGTCCATAATAAACCTTGAGCCTGTCCCCTAATTCGACAGGACCTTTATACGAAGGCGCATAATCCACTGACTGTTCATCAGCTCGCGATTTCTCACCATCTGTATCTTTTCGTTTCCGACCTCTCTTCTTCATTTCTTCCTCTGTCAAGCGTCGTTGTTTTGAAAAGGCTTTCTTTTCTGGCTCTCTTGAGGGCGTTCTCGTCTCTCGCACGTCAGCATTTTGTTTAACCTTCGTCGCATCATCTTTGGATTTGGACCGGGTCTTTGTAGTGTCTTCTTCTTTCTTCTCTAGCTTTTCCTCCTTCTTCTCCTGCTTCTTCTCAGCTTTCCTCTTTTCGAGGATCTTCTTCTTCTCCTCTTTAGCTTTCTTCTCCTCTTTCGCTTTCGCTCTATTCAGAACGGAATACCTTGCAGTCTTTTTCGAATTTTCGCTACTTGAAGATTCCTCTTCTTCGACGTTAACATCACTTTCTTGTCCACTTATACTTTCCAATTCTTCCTTCTCTTTCTCCTTCTCTTTCTCCCTCTCTCGTTCCTTCTCCTTCTCTTTTTCCTTTTCTTTCTCCCTCTCCCTCTCTCTCTCCTTCTCCTTTTCCCTCTCCTTTTCCTTTTCTCTTTCCCGCTCCTTTTCTTTCTCGCGCTCCTTCTCTCTCTCCTTCTCCTTCTCCAGGGCCCTCTCTTTTTCCTTCTCCTTTTCTTTCTTCCTCACTGGCTTCGCCGGTTCCTCCTCTTTCACTTCCTTAACTTCTTTCTTAATCTCTCGCTTTTCCTTCTTCTCCTCCTCGACTTTCTTCTCCTTCTCCTCTTCCTCTTTCTCACACTTAACTTGAGGAACAGGAGTATTTCGATCCTTATCCCTTATCAAACTCCGACCCGGTCGCTGCTTTCTAACACTCCCTCTCGGATGATTCACCATAGTGCATCCTAACTTTCTATAAAAATCTTCAAAGGAATGTAAGAACTTTTTATATGACTGCTTCACAAGATTGTGGGTCGCTTGATTGCTTTGCATCGAGAAACTCAAACGTCGAGTGATGATCTTCCATTGATTTTGATTCGTGACTCTGTTGTAGCCCCCAAGTTTATAAACAGCTCGGAAAAGTCTGTAGAGATCAATATCCTCTTCTCCGATCATGGGACAATTGTTAATCGGCGTGCCTCGATCGTCCATGAATTTATAAAGTTGGGCAACAAAGTGATCCTTTTCCTCTCGCGGCTCATCGTCCGAACTATCGGAATCAATGTCACCGTCAGAATCACTATTTCCACTGGAGACAGAATTCCCAAAGAGGGAGTCCTTGTCCCAATGGGGAGGCAACTCATTCTTTTCGAGAAAAAGCATCGCTTTCTCGACGGCAACCTTCAGAGCGCTATTTTCTACCTTGTTCACCAAATCTTTCGTAAATTCGGTAGCTTCCTTTTTGGGGACGGTATAGTATCTCGCATCTTTGAAAGAACGAACTAAGTAGTCATCTTTGACTCGAATTCTCACGGTATCTTGAGCCGTTGGTGCGACCACCAGTCCTGGAAACCAGTTGTCTTTTCTCTTTTTGTCACCGAGTTCCACGCAGACGACTCTTCCAATTTCTGGTTCGACTTCCAAGCCTTCTTTTCCTTCTCCTCGAGGGGACTCGTGGGAACCATGCGGTGGACTGTCTTCATCTTCGCTGCTGTCATCTCTGTAATAATAGAAACATCATGTACTACAGAGCACGGACTCACTTCAGAAATCAAATAGAAATTTTACGATTCGTTACGGTAGTAATTTTTGAAAATTCGCAAAACTTTTGCCTGCTGATTATCTATTTAGTCATACATTTTATTATTTAGTTAAAATTGAACAAGTTGCTTAAAATGATATCCTATTTTATTGCAAATTCAACTGTTTTTCTACGAATTCGTCTTTTTGGGTTAAAAATTCATATTTCGTTGCTGACGAGTTAACTGAAATCTTTTTTGGATGAAAACTATTTTTCCGGAATATTTGCCTTATATTGCATATTTCTTGGATAAAAATGGAAATTTTTTTAACATTAAACTATTTCCTAAAAAATGTATTTTTGTGTTGAAAAGTCAATTGAAATATTTTTGGATTGAAATTTAACTCTTTTTTTTATAATTTGTCTTTTTGATTTAAAAATTCACCGATTTTAGTAGAATTTTAATTTTTCTTGGACAAAAATGCAACTGGTAGGTGGAAAATTCAACAATCTTGTTAAAAAGTCATACTTTTTGGTTAAAAATTCGATTATTTAGCAGAAAATTAACTTAATCTTTACAATTCTTATTTTGGTGTTAGGAAGTGAACTGGAATCTTCTTTGGATATAAATTTAACTGTTTTTTTTAATTCATCTTTTTTAGAAGAAATTTCATCTTTTTTTGATAAAAATATAACTGTTTGGTTGAAAATTCAACAATTTAGATGAAAAGTCATACTTTTTGGTTAAAAATTCTGCTACTTTGTTGGAAATCTTAATATTTCGTAGAATATTTAATTTTTGTTTAAATTTAATATTTTGGTGCTGAAAAGAAATCTGAAATATTTTATGGATGGAAATTCAACTATTTACATTTTTTTTAAATTAAAAATTCATCTCTTTGAACAGAAACATCAGCTTTCTTGGATAAAAATGCAATTCAACTCTTTTTTTGTTAGAAAATTTAATTTCTAATAAATAAAAATGTATCCGTTTTGAGAGAAATTTCATCTTTTTTGGATATAAATGAAATTATTTGATACAGTTCAAAATTTTTGATAAGAAGTCAACCTTGTTGGTAAAAAAATGCGTCTTTTTGGGTTGAAAATGCATGCTTTTCTTTCGTAGAAACTTGTTTCTCGTTTAAAAATTGACATTTTGATCGCGAAAAGTTAACTCAATTTTTTTAACATAAAATTTAACTATAATTTTATAAATGTATCTTTTGGTTTTTAAAATTCATCCGGTTTAGTAGAAATTTCATTTTTTTATTGAATATGCATATTTTGGGTTAAACATTTTTTCTTCTTTGCTTGGGCATTCAACTACTTTGTTTTAAAGATTCTTCTCTTTTGGTTGAAAGTTTAACTATTTTGTTGGAATTAATCTTTTTTAATCGAAAATTCAATTACTTGGGTAAAAGTTAAATTACATTATTCAAAATTTATTTTTTGGATTAATGTCTCGTTGAAAATTTAACAGTTTAGTGGAAAAGCCTTTCTTCGGTATAAAATTCCATTTTTTTAGATTGATATTTTTAATTTGAAAATTCTCACTTTTTGGTGATGAAATAATTTAATTAGTTTGAAATTTCATTTTTGTTGGGTAAAAATGTATGAATTTCATGGAAAATTCATTTTTTGCTAGTCATATTTTTTGTTTAAAAATTCAAATTTTGTAGAGAAAATTCGTCTTTTGGCTTAATGAATGAAATATGTAGATAAACTTTTATTTCTTTCTTGAGTGAAAAATCATTATTTGTTGAAAATTCAGCTTTTTGTTTTTAAAATTCTTTTTTTCTGTATAAATTTCATCTTTTTCGATTGAAATATAAGCTATGACACTTCTTTCTATTGGAATTTATCTATTTAGGTTGAAAATTCAACTATGATATTAAAAACTTAATTAAGGTAGATGAACTGGTAATCGTCACTGCATTAACTATCGTCAAATTACGCAGTAATTTTCATCTAACAAGACTCGCTCTTGCCGCGTGTGATAAAAAATATTATTTTAGGTCAGTTTAAATATCCTTTTATCAAATTAGTACACGTTTCTCGTGTTAATACTTGAATGTGATTGTGAAAAATGAATTTCTGTAAGTCAGGCTTAGGCACTCCCCAAAATGTAGTGAAATCTTTATGTTTTTGCTTAGGATCTCTACTAGATCTCAAAAGGGTTTTAATTCTTGACTGAAAGTGATTAATGAGATAAATCAATGTTTATTATACCAGTGAACAAAGAAGTTTTAATTTATATCGTGTATTGTGTCAAGTTTTAGTACACTGCAACAATAGTGATAAGAATATATCACGTTAAACAATTTATTTTTATGCCTGAAGGTTAGTGCCGACCACTAATGCATAAAAGTGAAGATTACAGAAGCAACCAGTTTACGTACCTGACGATAACTAACTCATTTGCATCATTTGAATTTTAATCGTGAATCAAAAATTGACTCCAAAAAAATATCATGTCAAGTGATCGAAATCAAGTTTTTCATTCTCTACTTTAATCGATTAAGCCCTTTTTAAAAATAAGAATTGTGTTTTAAGTACAATTATAAGCATTTTCAATTTACAATCTGGCTTAAGGTGACGATTACCAGTGCATTTACCTTATTTGGTTGAGAATTCAAGTATTTCCTGAAGAAGCCATCTTTTATAGTAGAAAAGACATTTTTTGTTTAAAATAATTCATAAAATTCAAAATTTTTATCTGAAATGCTGTTTTATTTCGCTTATAAAAGATTCTATGTTAAAAGTAGTACAAGATTAAAATTCTTGTATTTGAATATTCATGAGTAAGGAAAATTCAAAATTAGCCAGGGAAAAATGAGGGAATAATTTTTAAAGTCAAGTTCTCGGAAACCCTGCATAATACTACAGGCAATTACTAGCAAAAAATGTATAGAAACTAAAAAAAGTGTTACAAATAAATTCCATAAAATTAAATTGATCATTCTGCAATCTCAGCAGGTAATATTAAATTTCTGAAATACTTCTTTGTGTCAATTAAAAACGCAATTTATAAAAGTGCTTTTAATTTTTATATTTTGTCGTAATTTATTACAAATTTTATATAAAATTTTTTAATTCAATTTCTAATACCAAGTTTAATAAAGGTACAAATATCAATAAACACGAAATTTAAAAAAATCATATATTCATAAAAGCTTCATCATCAACTATTTTGTAGAATTTTCAAATTTTCATTGAATTTTTTTCTTTGAATTACTGAATAATGGTACAATATCACACTTATAGCGTTTATAGGTAAAAATTCAAATCTTAAAACCTAAAACTGGAAAAATGATTGAAAAAATTCGAAAAAACATCAACAAATGAATATTTTTAAATTAGTATTCCAATTTACCAAGACCCTTTGCAAATTAATACGGGATTTTTTAAGTTATATTTCAACCAAATAGTGGAATTTTAAATAATTTTCAAACCAAAAAGACGAACTTACAATAAAAGAATTACATTTCCAAGAAATAAGTTCGTTTTAAACATAATAGTTGAATTTATAGCAAAATATTTGAAGTTCCACCCCTTTCTCCATAAAAAAGCGAATTAAAAAAATGCAATTTTCAACCTAAGATATAAAATTTCAACTATATTTATGAATCTTCAACCAAAATACTGATTTTTTAGCAAAGTAGTTCAAATATCGACCGCATAGTTAAATTTTCAAGCAGAAAAGAAAAAAATTCAACAATATAAATGAACCCTCTACAGAAATGTTTTTACAGAAAAATAATGAAGGTTCAAACCAAAACAACAGTTTTCAACAAAATCGTTGATTTTTCAAAAACAATGTTGGTTATTCTTCAACGAGCTAGTTGAACATTCTACCAAACTAATCTAATATTATCAAAATGCATGAATTCTCAATGAAACATTATAGTTGATATTATTTCAACCAAAAAAGATTTTTAATTGAAATCAAACAAATTTGAATTCAACCTAAAAATTTCTCAACCAAATGAGATTAATTTGCTACCAAAATAGGTGAATTTTCAATCAAAAAATGAGATCTTTTTACCAAAAGAGATAAATTTTGAAACAAAAAAGGTAGAATTTTTGAACGAAGAAAGAAAAAATGTCACTGAATTGTTCAATTTTCAAGCAAAATAAACGATTTTGCCGTACACAATTTGTATTTTCAAATTGAAAATATGAATTTACAAGAAAAAGAGTTACTTTTCAACCAAATAGTTAAATTTCTACCAAAATAGTTGAATTTTTTACAAAATAAATGAATTTTCAACAGTTGATTTTATTTCAACCATATATAAAGAAATTTTTAATCCATCAAAGTTAAATTCAAACAAAAAAATGGCTGAATTTTTAACCAAAGAAGATTAATTTTATACCCGTAACTGACCCATAAACCTCTCTTAATAGGAGATATAAAAAAACACAAAAGTAACTAAAATTATAGTTCCAAGTTACTGCAAAAATTGTAACTCAATCACAATTTACTTTACAAAATAGTAAAGAAGTTACCCTAATAGGTACATATAACAAGGTGTCTACTCAAATCCTGGAAAAAATTCCCTGACAATCCCAGGTATCTGAAATTTTTTTCAGGTAAAAAAACATAATTAATTATTTCTTGAATTTGGTGCCAAAATCCATTAATTTTAATAATAATCCAAACAAAATCAGCTTAAATGATGAATATTTAACTGAATTACTTTAATACTCAACAAAGAGAAGAATTTTCTAACTAGAAGATTAATTTTTTAACAATAGTTGATTATTCAACTAAAAAATACAAATTTCCAAACAAATACTTAAATTTTGATCAAGAAAAGATGAATTTTCAACAAAAAATGGAATAATCCAATTTCAAGTTGCAACTAAAATGATTAATCTTGAACTGCAATAGTTAAATTTTTAACCAAAAAGATGAATTTTTAACTAACAAGATTAATATGTAAAAAGAAGACGAATTTCCAACAAAATACATAAATTTTCGACTAAAAAAGATATATTGTCGATCAAAAATCAAATTGTTGAGTTATTAGTTGAAAAGATTAACGTTTAAGCAAAAAGATGAATTTTTAACAAAAATAATTAATGTTTAACTATATAATAATTGATTTTTCAACCAAGAAGATTAATTTACACCAAAAAAAGACGAACTTTGAACTAAAAAAGTATCATTTTTCAAATAAAAATTGAATAGTTACATTTTTATTTAAAAAAAATGAATATGCAACTAAAGAGGTGAATTTTTAAAGAGAATAATAAAATTTTAACAAAAGAAATTTGTTAAAAAAAAAAAAAATTTCAAGAGAATATTTAAGCATTCAACACAAAAAAAATCTGCAGACAAAATTAAGTAGTTGACATGAATTCAAACAAAACAAAAAAACTAATTTTCAACAAACTAGTAAAATGCAGTAATATAAAGTGACTCTTATGACTGAAGAATAATTATTGTTATTTAATTTTCTATTGCAATTTAAAAAACAATCAAGCTCTGGAAAATATTCCGTGACATTTCCAGGTTTTTGCACATAAATAAAAATTCCCCGACAATTTCCGGTTTTCCAGGTAGGGTAGACACCTTGAGTAACGTAAATTTTCAGTAACTTGTAACAAGTTACTACCAAACTCGGATAATATTGTTGGTAGATAATACTTACTGAGTTTGCCTGGACCTTCGACCTCGTCTGCCGCCGATTACAGGGTTCCCAAAGTGTTCCGGGTGCGTTAAGGGAAGCTGGTCTAAAGTTTCACTCTCCGCAAAGTGACGTCCACTTTTCAAACAAAGAGCAGTTCTTCTCAACGTGGTGATATCCCCATCGTCAAAAACAACTGTGTACTGGCTGCAATCTTGAATCTTAGTGATCGTTGCCTCGACAAAATCCTTTCGGTCATTGTGTCTGGCATCTACGGAAGCACCGACTCTTAATGTTCCTTTAATTTGATCATCCGTAACTGTAGCCGTACCCAATCCCTGCTTGTAAGTGACACGACACTTCACGGATCTAACGACCTTCCTAATTTTAGCTTCGCAGAAGGCACCCTTGTACTTGGCGCTTACCTCCGTACCGACGGACAGATATGGCGGATCGTCTCCCTGTTTAAAAAAAACGACAAATTATTACCAACATGCATACATTTAGTCAAATAATAATCTATCATTTAGACCTTAAGGCTTAAGCGGACATTCTACATCCGAAATTAAAATATTCGTAGTCAAAAAAGAAATGCCCCGGTATAATTTAAAAAGTGTAGCTTGTCCTAAAATAATCAGCATCAGAAAAAAGAAAATATATAAAAGAATTGTAATGTTTTTCTATCCTCAAAGTGTAAAAGTGGATATGCATATTATGATTGAAAAAGACCATTTAAATCTTCTGATAAAATAAGATAAATTTCTCTCTAAATTAACTCTGGGTCGCTAATTTTAATTTAATATTTAAGGATTCGAATAAAAATCGAATGATCCTTCAGAGTGCCCAGTGAGATTTAGACGTGTAATTCAGACATTTCTAAATGCATTTTTGACGTTTTCGCCAATTTCCACACGTTTAATAAATTCTAGCACAAGCCAAGTTTAATTTGAATAGAAAAAAATTTAAATGCTTCTTTCTAAAATTATTTAAGTTTGAAACTTTATAAATATAACTGAAAACTTAAAGAAAATTTCTGACTTTTCCATGATTTTTCCATGACCAATCCATTTCCCGCGCACTTCCGTGACTTCCTGATCGCTGGACACTCTGAAAACTCAACAAAATGTTTTAAATTTCCTAAATTTATTTATATAAAGCAGAATTTTCGACATTCGAACAGAAGCAACATTTAAATAGGAATATTCTCAAATACAATAATTAATATTTAATGACGTAGGAAAATTTTTGTTCTAATTTAGTGTTAGCCATTAATAGAAAGCTCGCTTGAGAAAAAAGAGAATGTAATTAACACTTTAGTTTTGCGATTAGAAGGTAACTGTTAAAAAATGCAATTCTTCCTCTTGTGGCACATTGCACAAGAAAATGACAACGCCTTGAAAATAAACACACACAAAAACACAAAGAAGTGAATAATTAAAAAATAATCTAAAAATTAACTAAGCAAAATATTTAATAGCGACTTGTCTCCCTTTTATTGAATGCCTTTCAGTACAGAACCTAACTCTCAGAATAAAATGCTTCAAAATCACATTACTGTACGAAATCAATTCTTGCCACACACATCAGAAAAGGGAGATCTCCCAGCCTCCTAAAAGACATCTGGACAACTCACCAACCGAAAAACTCTTTATCACGCAAAAATAGAATCGAATTCACTCAAAAACTCACCCCTTTCCCGAAAATGCTTCGCTTTCAAATAAAAATATAAATGAAACTGATAAAACTGGATTCCAAATTGTTTCAGGCTTTTTCCCTCAAAAAAAAACATCGTCCTCCTTTGGGAGTCATTTGTGACACTTCCAAATCTGACTCGACCATTTTTTTTTATCCGGAAGTTGCCCTTTTAAAAAAAAAATGCTCGACTTTCATTATAAAGTGACAGGAAGGAAATAAATAGGTTTAGCAACTGATAAACAAGATATTCGAGCTCTTATTTTCTTCTTGAGGCTTGCTAGTTTCCTTTTTCTGTTTACTCA
>JAWWLR010000166.1:11074461-11089871 GCA_035041075.1 Acraspis erinacei | reverse complement strand
CAAAATGAAGAATCTTAAATCAAATTTTGAAGCTTTTTAAGGATTTTGAAACGCTTTAAGATAAAAAAAATTCTTGAGTTTACTGGGAAATTTAAAAATCGTTTTTTATTTTGAAAAATAAATTTGAAGAGAATATTTAGAAAGATTTTCAAAATTGTCTAAAAAGAATCTGGAAGATTTCAAATCCATTTTTTCAATATTACAAGATTTTTTTAAAATTTCGAATTCTTAAAGATAATTAAAAGTTTCTGACAAAATGAAAATTTTTTAAACAAAATTTTGATTTCTGGGAAAATTAAAAATAATTTTTATTTCGAAAAAATTATTTTATGGGAATTTACTTAAACAGTTTATAGCAAAAACAATATTTAATGTATGAATAACAATTAAAACACTCATTAATTTAAAACTAATTACAATGAGAATAATTTAAATTTTAATTCAAAAAGTGTTCAGTTAAAAAAATGTAATCGTTTAATTTGTAATGTTTCTAGCCTAAAATTGCTGACAATTATATAATTTTAACAATTGTTCACTTATACTGCAATTTATAGAATTGAAAATGATAGCGTAGATTTATATTTTTATTGAAAAATAAAAATTTCGACCGACTGTTCGTTTAAAGTTTTTAAACGTCGAATTTCGAGCTAAAATTAAGTTCTGATCGAAATCTGAGAACACGAAAATAAGTATTATCAGTTTATTTTCGAAATTATATAAATATAATTTTCCCGTGATTCTTGAGAACATTCAAAAAGACTTCAGGCGAGTTGAAAAAGAATCTAGAAAATTTTGTTATTCTACAGAGTTTAAAAATATTATGACAACTTCCAAGTCAGTTTAAATTATATTCAGGACTTTCAGAAGTTTCTAAAAAACCTGAAAATATTTTATAAATTTTCGGAAATCTTTCAGTTTTAATGTGTTTTGTAATATCTTCAAAAATTCCTAAATATCTTTTAAACTGACTCAAATTATTTTCTAAAAATAAATTATCTAAATTTTCTATAAATCTTCCAGATTTTGTTTATTATTTATAAAATATCCGAAATTGTAAAATCAACAACACAGTGAAATTCTCAAGTCTACACAAAATAAAAAATTGTTAAATAATAAATCAAATAACGTGCTGTCACTTTGTCAACATATTTTCTATTATCTTATATATTATTCAAACATTTTTTTGATCTCTTTAATTTTTAAATTTTAAATTGTCTTCAAATTTGTAATGAAAAGAAATTTCTGTGTGGAAAATTTTATTTTTCGTAAATTGTAAAGCGTCCAAAATGTTATTTTTCGGGATTTTTTAGACATCCCATTTCGAGATATCTTTTGAAATCTTTTGAAATTTTCTTTAATTTTAGAATTTTCAAAATAAAAATCATTTAAAATTTCCCTACAATCGTAAGAAAATTTGTTTATTGTTTTGAAACCTTTCAAAATCCTTTTAAACAAATTCAAGTATCTACATTTTGTGATATTTTTTTTTTAACTTCAAATTTTTAATTAATTTTAAACTTCTAAATATATTTTAAAATAATTCGGATATTTCTTCAATGTTTTTTTCGAAATTGTGCAACATTAACAAAATTTGAGATTCTTTCTTTTTTGTTCGAAATCTGCAAAAATACATTTTTTTCAATTACTTTAGAATCTTCCAGTATTATTTTTAAACCTATTAAAATCCTTAAAATATTTCAAAACTTTATTTCGAAATCTTCAAAAATGTACATTTTGGTTAAAAATATATATTTTTTTTAAATTATTCAAATTTTTCCTAAATTTTTTATTGTGAATACTGTAAACATTAGCTTCTTTAAATAAAAAAATCATTTAATATTTTCCTAACAATCTTAGAAAATACATTTTTTTCTTGAATACAACTTTTTAGGAAAAGTATCTTCTAATCATAAAGTTCCTAAAAACGTGTACCATGAAGAAATTACTTGTCTTTTTATACTTTCACAAATTAAAAAATATTATTTAATTTAACATAAAGAAGTACCATTTCCACAAATTTAGATATTTAGAAGGACTAAATAAGGTCTCTATAATAAACTCGAAAAATTAATCTATTCCTATTTTTCGATTGGTTAATAAATTTAGTTGATTAAAATTTAATCCTACTTGCATTTATTAAGAAAAATTATACCTAAAGAATGCTGCAATATTTAGTGAATTATTTTCATAATTTAAGAAAGACGCCCTGAAAATTAATAAATTTGAATGAAAAAACAAGTACATATCTAGAAATTTTTATTTATTATAACTTAGTATATTAACGACAATAATGTATTGATTTATTATCACCTTTCAGCGCCACTTGTCTTTCATATTTCTCTGCGTAAAGTAAATTAATAAAATAAATATATTTAACTATTTTAATAACTAAGTAGTCAGTCCCTTCAAAGAATTCGCCAATTTCTGAGTCTTATAATCCGTTCTCAACTGGATGAATGAAACTAGAACAGATCGATCCAGCATAGCCTGCAACAAAAAAATATATGAAATCCAAATATTCTTCCACTTTAATATTTAACAATAATTCTAGAAATAGGCTTTCAAAACCTATTTAAATTCGACAAAAGAAGTTTAAAAAAAGAAGAAACTAACCAACTGATCACCGGAGCAGACTTGCATCAAATTTTCTGGCTTGACCAGAAGAAGATTACAGAGAGCATGCAAAGTGTCGAATAGTGTGACCACAAAGCTGATTTTTAATTCCTTAACGCACTTTCTATACTCGTTCATATCGCAAATTGCACACATGGCTCCAGCCGAATTGAACTGGAATTGTTGCAAGTGTTCGTAAATCACTCTGTGAAATCGAATTCCCAGTTCTGTCAACACGTTTTCTAAACTTTTGCCATCAAGACTGTCATGAATATGTCGTATCATCCCTGTTACATATTGAACAACTGTTAAACAAGCTGGTGTATTTAAAGTATCCACATCAGTCTCAGGTTTAAAGTCAGTCTTTCGTTGTTCCGTTTGCAGGTAAACCTTCACCCACCCAACAATCGCATTTATACTTCTGTCCAGGCCCAGGTCAAGTTTCATTTCAATTTGTTCCAAAATCTTTTTCTTCTTTGACATGCATTCCACATGTTTTGGGGTTGAACTGCAATTTATAAAAAACATGGCTCAGATATTAGAATTTTTTAATGAATAGCGAGGATGTCTAGCGGACCGAGAAATCACGAAAGAACCGCAAATTTTATGTAGGATAGGGAATTCTTTCTTTCGAAAAATCTACTACTTTCTACTTTATCGCCTTTTTATTGTTTAATCGAGAATAACAGAGAGGAAAATCTGCGAAAAAATGCCGTGAAAATTGCAGGTTTTTTTCGCAGATATCTCAAATTTTTCCAGATAAAATTTTTCATAGTTGTATATTGAATTCAATTTAAACCGCTTCAAATTCCTAACTTTGCATGTCAAATAATTGAATTTTCAACAAGATAGATGAATTTTTAACCAAATAGTTGCATTTTGAACAAAAAATATTCATTTTCAATAAAAAGACGATTTTTCAACACAACACATACACAAATAGTTTAATTTAGAACTGAAAGATATCTGGTTTCAAAAAAAAATGGAATATTAAAAATTTTTGTAAAAAATTAATTTTGTACTAAAATAATAAATATTTAAGTGGAACAGATTAATCTATAAAAAAAGATGAATTTTTGATACCAGAGTTTAACTTGCAACCAAAAAAATTAATTTTCAGCTAAAATGAGGAATATTTAATTGGAATACTTAAGTTTTCAATCAAAAAGATTAAGTTTCGAACACCAAGGTTAATTTTCAAACAAGAAGATTAATTTTCTGAAAAAAAGGTTTTTTAACCAAATATTCGCATTTTCAACTAAAAAAGGCAAATTCACAACCAAATAGTTGAATTTCTACTAAAAAGATCCATTTTCAACCAAACTGATGAACTTCAGAATAAAAAAATTGAATAGTTACATTTTCAGTTTAAAAAGTTCATGTTCAAGCAAAAAGGTGAATTTTTAAATAAAATGATAATATATATTCAATTAGAACAGTTACATTTACAGTTAAAATGATAAATCTTCAGCTGGAATGGTTAAATTTTGCACGGAAAGACGAATTTTCATCTAAAAAGATAGTTTTTATCCAAAGGTACCGTTTTTAGTGTTAAAATAACAATTAAAAAAAAGTTGCATTTTCAAATAAAGTGATGAAGTTTCCACTGAAATAATGAATCTTCATCTGGAATAGTTTAATTTTAAATAAAAAACATGAAATTACAACTAAAATGATTAATTTTTATCTAGAATTATTGCATTTTCAACCAAAAATATGAATTTTCAAGCAAGAAGATTAATTTCTATAAAAAAACACACAATTTCAACAACGAAAAATGTGGTAGTAGATATTAAAAATAAAAAGTATTTTAATTTTTAACCATAAGCACTTCAATTCAATCAGAAACGACAACTTTTCAACATGAGTTGAATTTCCAATTAAGAAAGATTTCTTCGGTTAAGAGAGAAAAAACTGCAAACAAACTGTTGAATTTTCAAGCAAATAGATGATGGCTCAACAAACAAGAAAATTACTTTTATACCATTAGAGAAGGAATTTTCAATAAATTACATGAATTTCGAACCAGAAACTTTAATTTTTAACTGAAAGCGATCAATTTACAAAAAAAAATTAGTTAAATTTTCAGTTAAAAAATTAATTTAAAAGAGAACAAAATAATGTTCAACAACCTTTTTAAATACAGTAATATAAATCTACTTATACAAATAACGAATCATTGTTGTTCAAATTTAGATTGCAATTTAAAGAAATTAAGCAAACTTTCGAAAAAATTCCCTGAATTAAAAAAAAATCCCTGATATTTCTAGGGCTTTCCAGGCATATGAAAATTCTAAGATAATTCCAGGTTTTCCAGGTCTTCTTCAGGAAAATAATAATAAAGCAAGCCCGAATTTTCTAAATAATAATAGTGAAGTTGGTTCGATTTTATGGAAATTTGCCTTTAAAATTATCTAAATGGCATTTAAAAAATGTTTAAGATATTAGATTTTGTTTAAATTTTAAGAAAACATTAAAATTTGGACTACTTTTGCAATATCTTCTAAACAAGTTAATAAAATAACTTGATCCTGAACCAGTTTATAGATATTTGCGATAGCAATGAGGTTTCAATGGATTATTTTGGATTTGAATGTTTTTCTTTCACCCTGAAGTATTTTTTAATTCAATAGAATTTGCATGGATTTCATAAATATTGCATTCACTTACATTCACTTAAATTATATTTAATTGATCATTATTTTGTTCGTATTTCATCGAAATATTTCACATTTCCTTGAAATCTTCTAAATTGACAACGATTTTACTGAAATCAATTAAATCTTTGGAATTTTTTCAATTATTCTGAATTTTCTTGGAATTTACCCTGAATTCTTTAAATTTATTTGAATTCTTCTAAATTTACTCAATTCATTGATCAGTTGTACACAATTTATGGATTTTTTTCTACTTTTTTCTTTAATTTCTTTTAAAGTCTTTTAAACTCACTTTGAATTATTAGTAATTTTATCTAACTTTTCAATTGCTTTCAATTTACCAATTTTACTAAAATCATTGGCATACTTTGGGTTTTATATTCAATTCTCTTGAATTTTAAAAGTTTTTCTTTAATTTTATTAAAGTCTTTAAAACTAAACTTTAATTCTTAGACATTTCATTCAGTTTTTCTCATTTCCCTTGCTATTTTCCAAATTAATTCCAAATTTAATTAATTTAATAACGGTTTTTAACATTTTTAAATTGTTTCCAATTCACTAGAGTTTTTTTTTAATTCACCTTGAATGAATTCACCAAATCTTAATTCCATCGAATTCTTCTCATTTAGCTTAAATTGCAATGTTTCAAATTCTCATTAATTCCCTTAAATTCTTCTAAATTCGCTCTAATTTTACTGAAATCAGTGGAATATTCTGGATTTTTTTTGACTCATCTAAAATTTATTTGCAATTCACCCTGAATTATTATTTATTTATCCTGAATTCTTTTTAATTTTTTTGTACTCTTTGGAATTTTTTTAGCTCTCGCCAAAATCTGTTAAATTCATTTGTATTATTCAAAAATGACTCAATTCCTTTTTTAATTCATCCTGACGTATTTTAAAGTCGCCTTAAATTTTTAGATATTTTATCAAATTCGATTAAACTTTTGTTTTAAATATGAATTTATGTTGTTAAAATTCCCATTCCTATTGGTTAATTTGCGACAAATTACGAAAATACATCTTTAGATTATTCGAGGGAAAAAAATTTGGTCGGTAAAAACCCGAGAATGGCAAAATGTCTAATTTTGCCTTAAAATTGCCTAGACAACCTCAAAGTTCGATATTTTTAATTTGACAACTTACACAACAAGTGGCACTAAACTGTCGCAAAATTGTTCCTCCAGGAGTCGAACAATGGCATTGCATCTTCGGACAATATTAAAAAAATGAAGTTCCGGTTGCGTTCGACTTTCAGGAATAGGAACAGATTGCAATCCTAATTCGAGGGCATAATCAACGTGTTCATCTATGAGGTACTTCAATAAAATTTCCAGAATTTGTGTCGCATTCCCTGGCAAATCCGAAGGTTGCGACAAAAGGGAAGTTCTTTGAAAGGCCAATTTGCTCCTCTGCAACAAGTTGATAGCCAGTTCCTCCGAGAGGAAAGTTTCTCCACCGTAGTCTTCTATTTGCGCGATATTTATATTTGTCCTGGTCCCGAGAACCGCCTGCAAATCTCTCCTTAATTCCTGGAATCCGCCAGTTTGCAAAGCTTTCTTTTGATGATTCTTTGACTCATAGTACTCGATTAGAAGGGCTGTTGATTTGTCTTTCAGAGACTTCGTTTCCACTCTGAAAATTAAGGACAGCATTCAATTGCAGACTTCACAGCTCAAAATGACCTCAAAGAAGGGGAAATAGGGTGATTTTTTGCTAAAAAAGGGGAATAAATTATGTGGAATAAAATTATTGTAACATATTCCTAAGATAACAAGTCGAAATATATTGCATTTTCAACAAAATAGTGTAATTTTTAACCAAAAAAGACAAGTTTTCAACAGTAGGTGACTTTTCAAGCTAAAAAGTCGATTTTTTCAACCTAAAAATATGAATATTAAAAAAAAAAGTTACTTTTATCCAAAAAGTGTTAATTTTCAATACAGCAGTTAAATTTTCTACCAGCCTGTTGACATTGCAAGCCAAAATGATGAATTTTCTACAAAACAGTTAAGTTTTCAACAAGAAGTTATGAATTTTCAACAAAAAATGTATTTCGAACCAAAAAGATATATCCTCAATCAAGGCAAATTTATTTGCAACCCTAAAATATTAATTAGCCAATAAACGAATAAAGATCAATTCCCAATAAAGAATATAATAGTTGATACTTCAGACAAAAAATATTTTTATTTTAAGTCAAACACTGTTAAATTCAATCAAAAAGACGAACTTTTAACAAAATAGTTAAATTCTCAACCAAAAACAGATTAATTTCCAAACAAGGATTGCATTTTTAGCGAGAACAATAACTTTTCAAACAAAGCACAATTTTTGCAACAAAGAAAAACACAGAAATATCTTTCAGCCAAGGCAGTCCACAAATTTCAACTAAATTGTGGAGTTTTTAAGCATAAATGGCGAATTTTGTACAAAACAGTTGAATTTTTAATCCACAAATATGAATTTTCAACAAAATAGTACAATTTTCAATAATAAATATATTTTTACAAAGTAATTCAACTTTCTGCCAAATAATTGAATTTTCAACCAAATAATTTAATTTTCTATAAAAAGAGATGAATTTTGAACGAAAAAGATGAATTTTCAACAATAGGTGGCTTTTCAAGCTAAAATTTCGAATTTTGTAGAAAACATTTTTGACTTCTAAGCCCGAAAACATGAATTATATAAAAACAATATATAATTTTTACCAAGGTAAATTTTAAACCAAATAGCTGACTTTTCAAGCAAACGAGATGAATTTTGAACAAAAAGGTTGAATTTTGAACTAAAAGCACAATTCAATGTCCAACCTGGAAATATGGATATTAAAAAAAGGTGAATTTTGACACACCAAAAAATAACTTTCAAGCAAATAGTTAAATTTTCTACCAGCCTGTTGAAATTTCAAGCGAAAAAGATGAAAAAATGGAATTCTTAACAAGAAATTATGAATTTTCAATAAAAAATTAATTTCAAACCAAATAGTTGAATTTTTAACAAGAAAGATGAATTGTTACCAAAATAGTGCAACGTTCAAGAAAATATTCTATTTTCAACCAAAAAAAAAAGAAAATTCTGAACCGAAAATAGAATATTCTATTTTTTAACTAAAAAGAATTAGCTTTCTGCTAAAAAGGATTATTTTTCTAACAAATATGAATTTTGAATCCAAAAGGACGAATTTTATCTCCGAAAAGACGATTTTTCAATTAAAAAGTTGATTTCTCGGCTAAAAAGATGAATTTTCAACAAAATAATTGAAGTTTTATCTAAAACATGTGAAAATTCTGAACCAAAAATATAATAGTAGACTTTTCAAATAATAAGGATTAACTTTCAACCGCAGAATATTAATTTTCAATTTTACAGGACAAATTCTCTATCCAAAACAGTTGAATTTTCGACCAAAAAGATGGTTTTTAAGAAAATAGCAGAATTTTGCACAAAATAATTAAATTTTCAACCAAATAATAGAGCTTTTGAACAAAGAAGATGAAAATTCTGAATTAAAAATATAATAGTAGATTTCTCAATTAAAAATAATTAACTTTCAACCAAAAAAGATGACTTTTCTACCAAAATATTAATTTTGCATCCAAAAGGGCGAATTTTTTATCCAGAAAGACAAATATTTAAGAAACCAATCGAATTTTTTACTACGAAAGATGCATTTTTAACAGAAATCGATACAAATTCTGAACGAAAAATATAATATTAGACTTTTTAATTAATATTAAATCCAAAAGGACGAATTTTCTATCCAAAAAAGTGGAACTTTCGAACAAAAAAGATAACTTTAAAAAAATATAATAGTAGACCTTTTAATTAAAAGTAATTATCTTTGAACAAAAATATTTGGAGTTTCTTTTTGGGATCTATTAATTTAATCATGAAAACGAGAAAAAGGGGAAGTTTCTTTAAAATAGCGCTACTAGCAATTACACAAATAATTAAAACATAAATTCACATTAAAAAAAACTCACGTAATGTACGCATCCACGTGCTTGTGAAAAATGTTCCTCGTGAGTTTAATTAAATATTGCTCGTCAGTGCACATATTGAACTTTTTTAAATCAGCCGAAAGCTTCGAAGTTTTTAAATAGAGCTCGTACAGGTTTGAGAGATACTTTTCCGAATCGGAACGATCTGCTAATTTAGCCACGATGTATTTCTGCAGCCTCAAGTGATAAATATTGAGTATGAATTTTGCCATCACTTGTTCCGGATTAGAGAAAACTTGTTGCATTAGTTTGTAATTTTTTGTGCACATCGGTATGACTTCTTGAAAAACGTCTTTTCCACCGAAAGAACTCATTTGGCTCTGCTCTATAAATGCATCCACACATTGAGAATATCCTTTAAATTGGGAAAGTATGGACGCGAGCTTTTTCATTCGAGTCGCATCTTCACTATTTTGAGCTCGGACAAATTCTTCTATCAAATTTCGCTCGATTTCGTGGTATTTTGTGCTAATTTTCTTCTTTGCGTGGTCAAACTTTTCGGATGGAAGCTCTTGTGCTATTAGGTGAAGTTTTAATATCACATCGGCTGCTTCATCCACCTGTAGAATTCATTAAATATTTTTCTTAATTAAGAAAACCTGGAAATAATTCAGTATTCTTTATATTCGGATTGCTACAAGTTAGGGATGTCAGAGAAAAGCGGAAAAAGTCAGGGAAATTTTAATTAAGTATTAAATCGTCAATTTTACTTTTAATTTCAAATATGCATAAAAAAGGCAATTCATACCTAATTTTAAAGTTTAATTGCTGTTTTTATTGGTTTCAGAGAATAATTTTGGGCAAAATATTTACTTTACACGTATGTTTAAAATGCAAAAAATAAGGACAGGTTTTAATTAAAATTACTTAAAATTACTTTAATATAAAACTATTCTACAAAGAAACGGTGTGTTTCGTAAAAAGAAAACTTTTTTTACACAACGTTTTTCAGTTATTTTTTTTTTAAATTGACCAAAAATGAAAATCACGCTGATTTTTCATGATTTTTATTTTCAAAAAAACATACTAAACCTTGAAGAGAGTGCATTTATGAAAAAAATATTGCCAACAGATAATTTAGTTCTCAACAAATTACACCTTTTTCATTTAAAACATTTTTTTCATACATTCAATAGTTTAAGAGTGAAACTTATTTTTACGATAAAAATAATAAGTTCTTTATAGTTTTATAATTTATAAAGAAAGATGTTCAATTATTTTGTGTTCAGTATTTTGCTCTAAAATTAATAGCTTTCAAAATAATAATTAATTTTGATTTTATAAAATCTCTCACTCGTTTTTTTTAAAAATATTTTCGTGAAGAATTTTTAGGAATCAATTCTAGATAATAATAAATGAAAAATTTTAATTTTAACAAAGTCGATAGATTTAATTTACGAAGAATAAAGGCAGGTTCTTCTGAATTACCTGTATAAATTTTGTTAATTAAATAAACAAGTAACCTTATTTTGTGTTTAAAAGTTTAATTATTTTATTGAACATTCAATATTTTTGTTAAAAGTCATATTTTTGCGCTAAGAATTGAATTGTGTAGTCAAAGTTTTTCTTTTTTGGGTTAAAAATGTATCTACTTTTGTAAAAAAATTAAATATTTCGTTGAAAATTCGTGTTTTTGGTATAAAAATTTAACATTAAAGTTAAAGTCTAAGATTAAGGATTCAACTATTTTGTTGAAAATTTGTCTTTCTTTTTTGTTCAAAATTCCACTATTTAGTTGAAAATGCGTCTTTTTTGTATAAGTTTATCTTTTTTGTTGAAAATTCAACTATTTAGTTGAAACTTTACAGATTTTGTTGAAAATTCTTCTTTTTGGTGGAAAAGTAACATCATTAGATGAAAATTCATTTTTTTGGGTGAAAATTGAAATATTTTGTAGGAAATTCATTTTTTTATGTAAAAAAATCATATTTTCGGGTTGAAAAGTGAACTTTTTTGTAGAAAGTTCGTCCTTAATGCTAAAAATTCAACTTTTTGAATCAGATATTTTTTCTCTATGGACTGAACAATCTTTCTTAGTTGAAAATGAGTTCTTTGGTTGAAAATCCCTCTGTTTGGTTCAAGAATTAATCTGTTATGGTTGAGGATTCAACTATTTTGTTGAAAACTAATATTTTTTGGTTGAACTCAGCACTTTTTAAAGGAAAATGATAATATTTTTGGTGGAAATATCAACTATTACACTTTTTCTTCAAAATTCATTTTTCCTTATGGAAGATTCTTCTCTTTGGCTGAAAATTGAAGTATTTTGTTGGAAATTTTGTTCTTTTGGTTGATAATTAATTTTTTTAGCTAAAAACTTAATTATACCACTTGTGGTTCAAAAATTATATTTTTCAGTTTAAAACTCAACTATTTGGTTGAAAATTCACGTACTTTATTGGAAATTCGTTCTTTTATGGTAGCTTGGATTTTGTTCAAAACAATTTTGTAACTATAAATATATCCCTTTTAGTTGAAACTTCATGTATTTTGGTGAAAACTCGTCTTTTCTTGGTAGCAAATTAATCTTCTTGATTGATAATTCATATATATGTAGATTTAATATTTTTTTGAAAGTAAACATTTTTTTAAATTTTGTTATGGAATTTTAGACTGTTGTCGCTAAAAGCGTTATAGATAAATTTAAAAAAATTGGTTTGCATTAACATAAGTGATCTCCTAGGTGGAAGGTTTTTCTTATACCTAAAATGAAAAAATTGAACATAAATAATAAATAAATAGTAAAAAATGAATGATAAGTGCAGGTATAAAATTCATATTCCTAAAGGTTTCACAAAAATTTCAGCGATAGCACAACGACTTCAATGATTACCCAAATATTCCACACGTTTCGCAAAGATTTCGAATAGATGACAAAAATTTCAAAAAGAGTTGGCAAAGATTGCAATAGTTTTCTAAAGATTTCACAAAGATTTAAAATATTTCTCAAAGATTTAGAAGATTGCACAAGGATTAGAATAATTTCACAAATATTACCGAATATTTCGCAAAGATTTTTAAAGTATTGACAATGATTTCACAAATATTTTAAAACAAATTTTAAAGAATTTTCAAAACTTCACAAGATTTTACAGAGATTTCACAACATTTTTAATGATTTTCCAACTATTAAAAATATTTCGCAAAGATTCCAGATAGATTTCAAAGATTTCAAAGGTAATATATTACAAATTTTATCAATTTGTCTCATTATTGTAAGGGGAACAGATCTTTTAAATTTTTTATTTAGTGCAAACATGTTTTTTTACAGAATAAAAATTACCCATTGATTAGAGCCACCATGTTGCGCCGCAATTTCAAAAAAAAAAAATTGTAATGATTTTTTAAACACTTTAATAAAGATTGCAAATATTTCGCGAAGGTTTTGAATAGACCTAAAAGATTTCACGAAGAGTTCAATTATTTCACAAATATTTCATATAGATTTTAAAGGGTGCACAATGATTTCAATGATTTCACAAAGATTTCTGTCACAAATATTACCTGATATGCCGAAAATATTTCATATATTTCCAAATATTTTAATTGTACCACAATAATTTCGGATAGATTACGAACAGTGCACAAAGATTAAAAAGATTTCGGTTAGATTAATTTTTCTAGCGATTTCCCAAAGATTTCAAAAAGATCTAAATAATTTGACAAATTTTACACAATATTTCAAATATTTTGGAAAGATTTGAGAAAGGTGGCAATGATTTCTCAAATATTTTATCAAGATTTTAAAAATATTAACAATATTTCGGATGGATTTAAAAGATTTCACAAATAATTCTATTATTTCATAATCATTTCAGATAGATTTCAAAGAAAGAATTGAAAGTTTGCAAGTATCCATCCTAGCCATGCTTAATACTGGGTTCAAGAATTTGAAGGATTCTAAGTTTATGAATGGGTAGTGGAAATCATAAACATTGATTGTCCCATGGCTGAGAATTTTCCTATCATTTCTTAGCCGCAGATCTACGGGCAAAATTTAATAATTCGATTTCAGAGGGGGTCTCTGGAGCAACCCTTATAGGTAAATTTTAAAAGAAAAATCTTACGGATGATTTGTCAGTAAAAATTGGACCAGTCAAAGGGCCAGGACTCAGGAATTCTGAAAAATGTTTCATCAATTTTTGAGCCTCGACAGCTCTAGCCCTGGGGGTATTAACATTTTCGAGCTGATCGCCCAAATGAAGAACTTTAGTCGCAACAAGATTAATTCTTTCATCCAATTGATGAAAAAGGTCCATTGCATTTTTATTTCTCTCCTGCAAATCCAAAGTTTCGAGAGCATGTCTCGATTCTTCTTCTTTTAGCGCGGCTTCGAGTTTCTCGCATTTCTTTTGCTGTCTCTCTTGCAAAACTTGCAGATCCTTTATCGCTTGGAGAAAAGTTTCGTGAATCAGAAGCGGATCGAAAACACTTTTTCCATTTTCACTGACAGTGTCATTGACTGTTCTCCAAGCTAATCGCTCGACGAATTCCTCAGGATCGAAAGGTTCCTTGCAATAAATCATTTCTCAAAATCAGTGAATCACTCATTATTTATTTTAAAATAAATAAATAATTAATTTCAATTAGTCGAAAATGAAGTGCAAAAGAAAAATTAATAGACAAATTAGTGCAATTTTGGTTAGGAGACTAGGTTAGAAAGTAATATATTTATTAGAGATATAAACCAATCATTTTTAACAATGAGTTGAAAATGATTAAGCAAGTAAAAAAACAATTGAATGGATTCTAATTATGTAAAATAAACTCACTTGTTCAAGTTCTTTCATATATTGTTGCATCATTTTGAAGCATTACTTCCCACGCCGGTGGGTTTAGAAGAAAACTTTAATTCTAAATGTTAACAAATTAAAGGAGTTACGCTTTCAATGCCTACGGTTTTGTATATAAGCAAAACTGAAATTCTACGGAACAAAATATCACAACATCGCAACATATAGACTGCGTCTGTCAAAACGTTACAAAACGTCAAATTTAATGTTTATAGGTTAGGTTTTACTTCTGCCACCAATGAGAATCCAAAAACGGTTCATTACGTAACCTTATGCCAATTAGGTTTGGGAACAGAGAATTAAAAGTGGAACCAATCTGTGATTGGTTTACAATCAAAGTATAAAAAATAGAGAAATCTAAAAATATGTTGGTTATCACTTTTAGTTGATTTGAGGTATTTTGACGTAAAATTATTTTTAGAGTAAAAATACTAGTGTCTTACTGTTAAGTGAAAAGAGTGAAAATAAGAGAAAAATGGAAAACATCAAGAGGTTTCGTTGATTTTTTTATAACAGAGGTTACAATGTTATATACACGTGCAAATGACAATTACAGAACTTGCAAAAGATCTACGATCAAGTTTTCTTGAATAATGACTTGACCGGAAAATGCGGATATGCAGCCGTCACGTTCATTAGAATTGACGCTCGCAATTCTTAAACCTCACATTGTCAAATCTCCTTTCGCATTGCAGGTGATTTTTTCAGTTTCAAGAATAATTTGTCCTTGAAATTGTGTTATTTTTAACCCCTTCTTAACCCACATCAGAAAAAATTACATAGGGTGGGCACATGTCAGGGCAAACCTGGAAACCAAGGAACAGTCAGGGTATTTTGTTGGCCAGGGAAAGTCAGGGATTTTGAAAAACAATTGTAAAAGTCACGAAATTTCTTATTGAAAAGGCTACTAATATATTTTTTGTTCGGAATTTATCTCGTTTGGTTGTTGAATTTTTAACTGTGTTGTAGAAAATTCAGCTTCTGGTTTAAAAATTGAACAATTTGGTAAAAAATTAAATTATTTGATTGAAAATTAAAGTTTTCGGTTAAAAAATTATATTTTTTGGTAGAAAATTCAACTTTTCTATAGATAATTCATCTTTTTGACTTTAGAATTGATTAATTTTCTTGAAAATTCATGTATTCTGTTCAAAATTCGTATTTTTTAGTAAAAAATTACTCTTCCTGATCGAATATTCATCTTTGCTTGAAAAGAGTCATCCTTCTTTTTTGAAAATTTATCTTCCTTGGCTGAAAAGTAACTTTTTCGTTAAAAAATTAACTGTCTTCGAAAAAATTCGTTTTTGGCTTGAAAATTGCACGATTTGGTTCAATCTT
>JAWWLR010000166.1:11060741-11074408 GCA_035041075.1 Acraspis erinacei | reverse complement strand
AACTATTTTTTTAGAAAACTATATAACTTTTTTTAGATTATATAGAATTTTTAGTATATTTTAATAATTTGAAGGTCTTTCAAAGGATTTTAAAGATTTTATGACATTTTTTAAACTTCCAATATTTGAAATATTTTAGGTATTTTAAAAGATTTCAAAGCATTTTCAAGAGATTTACAAATTTTCAAGAAATTTTCAATGTTTTGAATGATTTCAAGAGATTTATCAAAAATTTCATAGTGTTTTAAAGAATTTCAGAAGATATGGAATGGTTTCATAGGACCTATAACGTTTTTGGTTATTTTAAAAGATTTCAAGGGATTTTATAAAATTTCCGAGGATTTTAAAATCGCTCCAGCTTTTTCAATAAAATGTCCAGAATTTCAGAAAATATTTCATGTATGGATTAATTTATCACATGTAATTTCACGGGATTTTATCATATTTTAATAGATTTAAAACTTTGTATTCAAAAGAATTAACGGATTTCCTAAGATTTTAGATTTTCAAATATTTATAATATTACCAAAAATGATAAAGTCTTTAAAGATTTAAAAATATTTTATAATATTCTGATCAATTTCCAACTGATTAAAAATATTGGAAAGGATTTCAAAGAATTGAAGGTTTTTTTTAATTTTCCCAGGAATTTTTAACAGCGTTCAAACACTTCAAAGTGATTTCAAAATATTTCAAATATCTTACGTATTTTTAATATATCTAAATAGATTGAAGTGTTTCCGAAGGATGTATAAGATTTTAGGGTATTTTTTAAATTCCGAGGAATTTTCAAGATCTTAAAAAAATTTCAAGGTTTTTGAAATATTTTAATGAATTTTAAAAGATTCAAAATAATTCTTCATTGATGACAATTATTTGAAAGGATTGCAGATGATTTGTTGAAGTACTTTAGTATATTTGAAAAATTTGCATAGCATTTTCAAGAGATAAAAAAGATTTGAAGGGGATTTCAAAAGATTAGAAAGGATTTTAAATATCTTAGGGCATTTTTAATAGATTTCAAGAAACTCAGATACTTCCAAAGTATATAAAAGATTTTCGGGTATTTATATATCGAATTATTCTCATATGCCTTAAATTCCTATTAAACATTTAAATTTTACTGAAATCAATGGCATTCTTTGTTTTTCTAAAAACATTTTTCCATTTAATTTGAATTCTTTTGACTTTCAGATTAAACAGATCACTTTTTTTTAAAGAAAATTAAACTGTGGCAGCCTTGAGAATAATAAATTGAAAATTGTTTTATTCCATTTATAAAAGATTCTGTATTAAAATTTGTACAGGATTAGAATTTTGGTCTTTAAATGTTCAGGGAAATTAAAAATTTGTCTGGGAAAAATCAAGGCATTGATAAAAATTGCAGAAATTTGTAATAACATTTATTACAATTATTTACCAATTTTATTTATATTCTAATTTACCTTTTTTGAATATTATAATAATTCCTTTGAAATTTGTTTGTTCTTTTTGATACGTGTTTAAGATTTTTTTTCCAATTTTCAGAAAATCCGTGACTTAATAATCGCTAACGATTTTAAAGTTATAAGATCTCGTAGATTGATATTAACGGCAGAGGAAGCAGAGCAGTTTTATGCGGACCATAAAGGGAAATTTTTCTACAATCGTCTGCTCACTTTTATGAGTAGTGGTCCTTCCGACGTTCATATTTTGGCAGGATACGATGCCATATTGAAATGGAGACAATTGCTAGGGCCTACAAAAGTGTATCAAGCCCAGTTTACTGATCCTAATTCAATTAGAGGCATGTTTGGACTTTCAGATACCAGAAATGCTGCCCATGGGTCAGGTAATTCATATATATTTGATTAATTTTACAGGCCTCGGACTCACCACATTGTGGACATTATTTGACAATTTTATAAAGTGATGTCACTATTTTTCAATTATTTAAAACAAAATTACATTTAAATTTTTTAAATTTTTAAACCAATAAGATTTACTTTATATTTTCTTCGTTTCTACATTCTTTTAACTAAACAGTTGATTTTTCAAATAAAAAAATATAATTTTTTTTCCTATTTTATTTTTAGAATTTTTATTTTGCGAAACTAAAAGCGAAAAACTGAAGGAGCAAAATTTTTGTTATAATTAAACCTTCCTTAAGCCATAAAGAATATTTGTGCCAAGTTTAAGAGGCTTATGTATTATAATTTAGGAGAGAACTGCATTCAAAGGATTTTTACATAAACCTTATAAACTCCGGTGTTTGTCCCATTGGCGGGGGGAACCGAGAGTTTAAAATTAATTTTTACATCGAGAATATGAATTTTCAACAGAAAAGTTAGTTTACAACAAAAAATATTATGATAAAAAAAAAATGAATTTAACCAACAGAGACGAATTTTCAACAAAATACTTGATTTTTAACCAAAAAAGTTGATTTTATAATAAAAAAGACAAATGTTCTGCCAAACTGTGAAATACTCGAGCCGAAACTACTAATTTTTTACAAAACCCTTGAATTTTTAACCTCCAATTGTAAATTTTCAACAAAAGTTCTTTTTAAATCAAAAAGATTAATTTTTAACCAGACAGTTGCATTTTTAATCAAAACAGGTCAAACTTCTACAGAAAGAGATAAATATTTAGACGGAAAACATGAATTTTTAACAAAATAGTTCAATTTAAAAAAAATTTAGTCAGCGAAAAAAAAATGCAATCAATTTTTTAAATTTTCAAGACAAACAAAATTCAACTGAAAATTTAATGGTTTATACTTCAGAAAAAAATTTAATTAAATATAAAAAACAGTTTGATTAAACCGACAAAGACGAATTTTCAATCAAATACATCAATTTGATCCAAAATGTGGAATTTTCGAGCCGAAACTATGAATTTTGTACAAAAAGTTGAACTTTTAACCTAGAATTGTAAATTTTCAACAAGCATGTTAATTTCAAGACGAAAAAGATGATTTTTCAACCAAAAATTTAATAGTAAACCCTACAGAGTGAACTTTCAACAAAAAATAGTTGGATTTTTTGTTTGAAGTCTACGATAAATAAATAGGAATTTTGATAATTAATAGACTAAAAAATAAATGTTTTAAATAAAAATTTAAGTTCTTTTTTAATACCTGAAAAATTTATAAACAATGTCTTGAAATTATGTTCTTAAATTTGTTTCAATATTTTTCATCTCTAAAGTGAGTCCCAGGCCTGCATTTATAAAACTGAACTATTATTTATTAGTTGTATATGAAATACATGTAAATTTGTATACCATAGATTCCAAGGATTCGGCTGAAAGAGAAATATCTATATTCTTCAAAAACTTTGACACACAAAAGTGGTTTGAAAACGAAGAAGCCTTTTATAATCTGGGAGGACTTCATTTCGATCCTCAAACTTTTGTGCATACAATCGACAAAAAATCGCTATAATGGAAAAAGAGATCATAAAAGAATAAATTATTGTGCCATAGTAGATATTGTGATATAATAAATTATTAATTATGAATTAAATGAATATACGGAAAATATGAAAATAAAAACTACTATCAAAATTAATCGAGAGTCCATTGCATTGAAAATGCCTCTATCGCACATTTTTCGCACCTAGAAATAAATAAGTCATTGGGTAGAAAAATAATATTCTATATTTTTACTTTGTACCCCAATTATTGACACACGCAAATGCTGTACAAATTAGACTAGATAATTTTTTCATACAAGTGAATAAACAAGTATGTACAAAACATCGAATATTAATCGATAGAATACAATAAATTATTTTACGAACAATGAATCAAACATGGTCTTTGTTTATATCACTCAACGAATTTCAGTGTAATTGTCTTTAAAATGAGTTTGGTCCCCTTTATAAACTATCACTTATCAGATCACGCGCCAATTTTAATGAAAACATTCGGCCTCGAAAACACTTTGATACCCTCCTCGAGTTTATTCAGCTTCTTTTCAATTTCCATTTTCTTCGTTTGGGCCCTTAGTGTATCGGTCCTTATTGGCAATTTATTTAGCTCGTCCACGCACTCTTGGTATTCTATTTAAAAATAGTTAATATAAAATTATAAATATATTTTTTAATATAAATAAAGGGAGTACAGCGCAAAGGAGCTCGAATAGGGAGAAATAGGGTAATTTTTAAGAAAAGAAAATATATTATTATAATTAATATTTTGAATGTACGTTTGAAACTTTTTTGAGGGCCTAAAATATTTCCGATTTCCATTATTATATTTAATTTGTATTGAATTTGCGAAAAAAGATTTTAGCTTTAAAGTTTCATTTAAATCTTAAATAGTTTAGTTTAAAATCGTTCAGAGAAACGTTTTTTAATTTTTTATTCGTAAGCTTAACAAATAAAATTTGAGAAATTTAACTTTACGGTTAATCAACTTACAATATTCCATTTATTAATTATTTAACTTTATATATTTAAATAAAAAATTGTTCACATTATAATATTTCTTTTAAAAATTATTATATATTTTCTAAATGTTTCAATTTTATATTGGATAACACTTTAAGTTTCCGGTCTTCACATTTTCAACGTCTTCGAATGTTTCAAGTTTAACTTTTTTTAAGAGTTTTAATTTTTAATTGTATTTCCAAATATCATATAGTTAAAGAGAAACGGAAAAATGGATGGGAATGAGGAAAAACTGTGATCCCTGTAACTGTTAGATTAAATAATATTAATAAATTACGTGTTTTTAACATCCTCAAGGTTTCCCTTCGTTCTTCATCGGGAAGAGAAACAAAGCCTTCTGGACAATCTGCGCGACTAATATCAGCTTTGGCCTGTTCCTCTTTTTTTAAAGCTTCTTTTCTGTCTTTAAGATATCTGTTTCAAAAATATATTGATTAAAAATCAGTTAAAAGCTTTCTAATCTCCTGAATATCCTTACGAAAATTATCATTTGAAGGAAAATTAGTGCAGGCCTAAAATGATTTTCTTACCAGTTTTTCGCGATTATAGGAAATGTATCAGAATTGGAATAAACAATAAAAATACTGAAGGAATTAATTTATAAAATAGACGAACTACAAATACCGATTTTTCATAAATAAAATTTACCCAGTAAAAAGTTGTGAATTTCCTCGATCTTTCAAACCCTTTAGAATCTTTTGAAATCCCTTGATACATTTGAAAATATTTTTAAATCGATTAAAAAACTTTAATTCTTTGGAATTACAAAAAAATTAAAATCATTAAATATTTTTTAATTCCTTCATATCCCTTAAAATTGTTGAAATCCGTAAAAATTCCTTGAAATAAAATGTAATTATTTCCCTCAAGTTCTCTAGAAATTCGATCAAATTTCTTACGATCCATTGAAATCGTAAAATCAATTGAATAAAATTATTCATTAAAGTTCTCGAAATAAAAAAGTTTAAATCTCTTGAAGTATTGCAATCATTGGAGACTCAATAAGATCTTTTAAAACTTAAGAAATTCTTTGAAATATCTTAAAATCCCTTGAAATCGCTAGGAATCCCTTAAAATTAGATTTAATTCCATTTATTTTCCAAATTTCTCAAGAAATATTTTGAGGTCAGTATATTTTTAAAATCAAATCCTAAAATAAAAAAAAATAAAATCCTAAATTCCTTGAAATCTGTAGAAATAATTTGAAGTCCCATAAAATCCTGTGATTTTTGGAATCTTGTAAAATTTCTTGAAATCAGAAAAATCGTGGAAATCCCTTAAAATAATTTCAAATCCTAGGTCAGGTAAAAAATGAATCATTCGTTTATAATTTCCGTATCTTTTGCATCAATTCTTTCAATATTTCAACATTAATTATGTTTATACTGATTTGCTTATAATGTATTTTCTAAAACGATTTTTTCAGAATCGCGAAAAAGTGATAAGAAATTCATCATAGGCCTACAATGAAGTTCCTGTACTTTTTCGTAACAGTATAATCTGTTATTAAATTAGGGTGGCCACTCAAACTTTGAAAAAAATTGTAGGCTATTTCCCAGGTTTCATGATCAAAAACAGAAATTTCCCCGGGTGCGCTTTCAGCATTTTTAAGAATAATCATTCAATAGTAATTGCTTTATTATATAAATTTTGAAAAGAATTAAACGTTATGGAACCTAAAGATTAAAGAATATAATGTAATTTATTGTAAAAGCGATTTCAGACATTGATTTTTAAATCCGGAAAGAATCATTTTTTTAATAAGAAAGTTAATTTTTTACCAAAAAAGATAAATTTTCAACCAAAAACTTCATTTTCATCCAAATATTTGAATTTACAACCTACAATAATTTTCAATTCAAAAGAATTAACTTTCAACCGAAAAAGATCAAATTTTTAATGCAGAAAAAAAGGAATTTACAAAAAAGTTGAAGTTTTGATCAAAATAAATGAGTTTTCAAAACCAAAATGATTAAACTTCAACCAAAAAAGTTGAATTTCCAGCCAAATGGTAGGATTTTCAATCCAAAAAGACAATTGACTTTTTAAACCAAAACAGTTTAGTATCAATAAAAACATTAAATTTTTAACCAAAAGAAATTAATGCTGAATTTAAATATGATATTAGATCTTTTAATTTAAAAGAATTAACTTTTATCCGAAAAAGAAAGCTTTTTTTCACCAAAATATGAATATTCAATCCAGAAGAACAAATTTTCTATCCAAAAAAATGCCAGGCTAATTGCCAGGTTTCCAGTCAGTGGCCACCTTGCAAATACATAATTTAATAAAATGGAACTAAACGAAAATAAATCGAGGTGTAATAATGTTTAAAACATACTTGGGAACAACTCCTTTTCGATAACTGGAAGGAGGTACGCCATTATTAAGTTGAGTAGCCAATTTACTCGCCACAGTATTTCGTTGTTTATTCAATTTGATGTAATTTATCCCTTCTTCGTCATTTTTCACGGGCGATACACATACATCTCCTCTGTCTGAAGGTGGACTTGATACAACTTTTGCTATTTTGCCTGGTTCTTCTTCAGATATATTTTTTCGAGAATTACTACTTTGCGCATTTTTCTTTGTAGCATATCTTCAAATTAAAATATTCATCAAACACGAGCAAGCCACTTGCAGAGAATAATACAATTTTCTAATTTTAAACTTTTAGAAGTTTATGTATTCAAATTTTTTCAATCAAATTAATTTACACTAAGTTATAGTCAGGGCTCGGATCGACTAGAAAATTTTAAAAATGTCGCATAAAATTAAAAAAAAGTCGCATAAAATTAAAAAAAAAGTCGCATCAAATTTGTAAAGATAATTAAAAAAAAGCAGCAGATTAAAATAATAACTTTATTCGTTTAGGAATATAGAGTTCATAATACTCATCGATTTTTAAATATTCTTCGCACAATTAAAATAAACCCAAAAGTTAAAAAATATTTTGTAACAATAGTCATTCAGCTTAAAATATTCTGATTCTGGGTTTAAATATTTCTTTCTGAACTGTTAAACTTGTCAATATGAATTATTTTCAAATGAAAGCCGTTTGTAATGTACGTTAATTACTAAACAGTTAAAGCTTTAAATTTTAGAAGGTATAATTTTAATATGAAATTATTAATTTTTTAACAATTCATACTACACAGCCCTAAATGATTTCAAACCAGGGAAAATAGGGTGATTTTTCACGGAAAGTCGGAAATAAATTCTTTTAAATAAAATTAATACAGATGCAATATTGAATTGAATATGAAATGCTTTAAATTTCTAAGATTTCTTGTCAAAATATATTGCATTTTTGAACAAAGTTGAATGTTCAACCATGAAACGAAATTACTGGCTAAAGACGAATTTTTAACAAAAGGTTTGAGGTCTCAATTTAAAAAGATAAATGTTTTAGTAAGCAGTTAACCTTTAAACTAGAAATATTAATTTTCAAAAATTTTCAAAAAAACAATTGAATGATCAACTTGAAAAGTGGAATATGAAAAAAATTATTTAAAATGACAGATCAATTTTCAAACTTATAATTTAATTTCAAAAATAGTTTATTTTTAAGCAAAAAATCGAATTTTTAAGAAGAAAAATTTTCCGTTGACAAAAAAAATGAATTTTTAAGTAAATAATTGAGAAATAAAACAAAATTAAATCTCAACCAAAAACAGTTGCTTCGTCAACCAATATAGTTGAATTCTTAAGTCAAAAGACGAATTTTTTAGAATATAGTTGAATTTTCAGCCTGAAGATTGGAATGATCAACAAATAGATCTTTCACAACCATCAGGATGATTTTTTAAGCAAATTGTTGAATTTTCAACAAAAGGAAACAGATTTTTAACCAAATATTTGCATTTACAACCGAATAGAATTTTTCAGAAATCATTTAAATTTTCCCTCGAAAAAAGATTACTTTTCTGCCATAAAAAGTAATTTTCAATCCAAAAGTATGAATTTTTTATCCAAAGCGGCCAATGTTCAATACTTAAATTTTCTATCGAAAACGGTAAATTTTCAAAAATAGTATCGTTTTCAACCAAGAAAGAATGAATTTTTAACCAAATAGTTAAACTTTCAATCAAGAGAAATGAATTTTTACCCAATTGTTCGTATTTTCATGACAAAAAGACCATTTTTTCAGAAAACAGTAAAAATTTACTACCTAAAAATATGACTTTTCCACAAAAGAATTAAATTTTCTAACAAATAGTAATCGAGATGAATGAACTTCCAACCAATAACTTGGATTTTCGTATTGGGTTCTATTAATTCAGTTCACATTTAAGTAAAAAATGAGGAAAAAGGGAAAAGGTGAAGTTTTGTTGAAATCAGGGGGAAAAAGAGAAATTCTTAAAAAAGGAAATAAGAGAAAGAGTGCGAAGACTATAAATGAATTTGACATTAGTCGATTTAAAATTTTTCGAATTAAAAATGTCCAATTGTTATTATTTGAAATTTGAAGAAAAAATAGAAATGATAAATTGTTCAATTTCAAACGCTATTCATTAAGAATTGTCTAACATAAGTATCAAGCTTTAATAAGAAATTATGCATTTTTCAAACCAATTATAAAATTTTCAAACGAGGAAGATTACAATTGAACCAAAAACAGTTGTATTTTCACCCAAATAGTTGAATTTTCAACCCAAAAAGATGCATTTTCTATAAAAAAAAACGATGAATTTTAAATTAAGAAAGATGAATTTTTTACTAAAAAATATAAACTTTCAACCAAAAGGAATGAACTTTTTTGTTCAAAATTCAAATTTAGAGGTAAAAATTAAATTCTCTGCAACTATTCGGTTAAAAAATCATTTACTTTGTTTAATTTTTTATAATGATAAAAATATTACATTATTTGTTGAAAATTCAACTATTTGGTTAAATGTTGAACTTTTTTGTTAAAAACTTATTTTCTCTTCTTGAAGAATCATTTATTTGTTAGAGACTGGTTGGAGATTTAACTATTTTGATTGAAATTTTGTTTTTCTTTGGTTCAGAATCAATTCTTTTATTAATTATTTTATAGTTGAAAATTCAATTATTTGGTCGAAAAATCATGTATTTTGGTAAAAAAATTGTTTTTTTGTTGTTGAAAATTCATTCTTTTTGTTCAAACAAAAAGAATTAATGTTCTTAATTAATTGTCTGATTGGCCTAATCGAATGAAAAACGAAAATAGGGGAAAGTGTGAAAACTGTAATTTAATTTAAAATTAATCGAATTTAAACATTTTAGACTGTAAAAACACCAACTATTGAGGCTTTCTATTTGAAAAAATTAAATCTTTGAATAAGGATTCACTAAATTAGAAATTGTTCAATTTCAAACACTATTAATTAAAAAATTTCTAACTATAAAGCTTTAAGAAGAATTTATTAAATTTTCAATTTACTCAATCAAAATAGTACATTTTTTCTTGTTTTGAATTTCAATTTTAAAAGTTTTGGTGGTTAAAATTGAAACCAAGTATATCGAACTTCTGAGAAAAACGGAAAAAATTAGTTAATCGAATTTTTTAAATCGCATTTGCAAAAATCTCTTGATCTGAGCCCTCTATATTCTCAAATTCTTAATTCTAAAACGTAAACAAATATAAAGTACCTAATTACACCTTCGGCATACAAATCATCCAAATTTTTATCATCCATGGTTTGAATTCCCTGATTTCTGTACTTAACCACAACTTTACAATGTTCATCGTCCTGTGATTGATTCTGCAAAACATTTGGATCAGAAGGCACTTTTGGCTTATTTTTACCAAGAGCAAATTTGCCAGTAGCACGATTTTTTTCTGTTTTCTTCGGAAAAGACACAGAATTTCTATTCCCTGGTACTTTGTATAACTTTTTAGCAGATGTGGTTCCTTTGCTAAATAAAGCTGGAATGCTTAGCTTTTGGTCCGATTGTGTAGTTTTTCCTGCTTTGCTGGCTGATGTCTTTAACGTTACTTTTTTGGATGGATCTTCTAATTTTGAAGCACCAGATTTGACTTTAGATCCGATATTTTGGTACTTATTGACGACCCTTTGCTTGTGAATGTGGAGATTTTGAAGATCTTCCAAATCTTTATTGTGGAAATATTGCTCCATTTGTCGAAGACTTTTAACATTCTCCTGAATGAAGTTTTTTCTTCTTATCGGTTCTAAGGAAAATCGATTTATTTAGACTTATTTGCAAACACAAATTTTTAATCTAGTGATGAAAATATTACCTTTATCCTATCGGGCATATCAAATGACATTTTAGGATAAAAGTTTACAATAATAAAACTTCATAAAAATACGCGTTCACATATGAACTAAAAGACCCTTTTATACAAGAATAAACAATTTCTTTAGGTGCATGCATGAAAAAAATACGATCAGAAATAGAAACTTAACCTATATTTGACTTGGAATTTATGTCGGTATAAAGCTGAATTTCGTCACTTAATCGAGTCTAGAGGAAAATATATAATGAAAAAATTGTTTTAATACTTACTCGGGTCGGGAAAAATGCCTTTTAAGGTCGTCATCCTCGTCGGCATCAGATCGAAAGTAATTAAATAGCAGAACGTAAAATCGAATGAGCCAAGGCCGATATCAAAAATTTACCGAGCGGCCTATCAAAAAGAAGCTAAGTTTCATTACATAAGTTTGCGCAAATAGATTGCACGATATCAGGACTAATTACAGCCCCTAAATTACTAAACTTCTACACATCACTTTAATTTTGTGACTCGTTACCAAATAAACAGTTTTGTTTACAAATTCAGGCATGGCCGCGCCTACTACTTCTTTTTTGTCAGCTGTCAAACTCAAAGACTGCCAACCTTAAGAAAAATAAGGCGGTAAATTCCAAAAGAGTAGCACTCCAAGTATTTTTACATAAGTATATTTATTAAGTATAATTATATTTCTCCTAACCATTAGTACCCATAATATTTTCTGCATATAAATACATTATAGGGAGAATTAAATAGTATTCTATTTTTCCTACTAAAAATCTTTTCTTGACAGAATATTTCTTACACAGAAATAAATTGTCAACACTTTATTCTGAAAATATTCATAAAACATATGATATTCAATATTTTCCCTACACAAAATACATACGTATTTTGAGTGTGTATTTTATGTGAAAATATTGTGTGCAGAATATTCTTTACACAATATTAAAAACTACAAAAAAAACGTTAAATAAAATTTGTGTGTTAAACACTTCCTACATAAAACAGAGCTTACTCAAATTATTGACTAGCGGGAAAATAAAAGCAGACTTCACACTATTTCTGATACAATACGGTAATTTTTCACGAACAGAGGGGAATAATTTAACAACAACAAAATTGATTTTCTACCAAAAGAGATAAGTTTTCAATGAAAGTGTAGAGGTTTTAAGCTACAAAGTCCAGTGATTTAGAAAAATTGGACTTTTAAACCCAAGAAGCTGAATTTTTATCCAAAAAGGTAATTTTCAACCCAAAAATACAAATTTTCACCAAAAATTTGAGTTTTTAAATAAGAAAAATAAATTTCTAATAAAATTGTTAAATCTTTTAACAAAACAATTATGTTGAATAAAATAATAAATTTGTTAACAAACAGAAAATGAATGCTCAACCAAAAAGAATGAACCTTCGAATAAAATTAGTTATATTTCCAACCAAAGATATATAAATTTTCAACTAATATCGCGAATCTTTAAATGGAAAAATTAAATTTTATGTTCAAAAAATAAATTTGCAACAACAAAAGGCGAATATTCAATCCTCGATATAGTTGAACTTTCAAGTAAAAGAGACGATTTTTCAAAAAAATATTTCAATTTTTAACCAAACATTTGAATTTTCAACGTAAAAAGATTAATTTTCATGCAAATGGTTGAATTTTCAAAACAAAAAGTTTAACATCAAACCATAAACAGTTGAACTTTTAACATTAATTAAAATTCTTTTTTTACCTTTTTTCGAACAACAAAAAAACGAATTTTAAACAAGTTTTAATTTTAAATCAATTTCAACCCAAAGAAATAATCTTCGAGAAAAAATTAACTTTCAACGAAATAATTACATCTTGAACTAAAACCATCAAACTGCTACAAAATACTTACATTTTCAAACAAAAAATTAATTTTTATCAAAGTAGCTCAATTCAAGACTGCTTTTATATTCCCTGCGGTGAATAATAATTTGTCTAAAGTCTGTTTTGTGCAGAAAAAGTTTTACACCTATGTTTTTAAATATTTCTGTTTTGAATATCCCAATCCAGAATATTTTCCATAGAGCAGGAATAATATTTTATTAAAAGGAATAATTATTTCTTTGAATTTAGCATTGGGGTGATCCAAATGTTTTTTCCACCTCAAATTCACTATGAATAGTAAATGCGTTAAAAAAATGATATTTAGAAGTTTTGCAAGCCCCATGAAGTTCAACACGTATTTCCTATAAGAAAAAAACAGTGTATGGCAGTGGGGCCACACGTTAATAGAGTGCAGAGAAAGAAATATAAAAGCTTTGCTAAGCCTGGCAGTAGTGGGGATATCAACGCACAAAAGGGAAACACGAATAGAGAGGGGGCGGGGAATATAAACTATATAGAAAGTATAATTGTAAGATATTTTTAGCGATTTTCTCTCAGAATAGAATTAGAAAGAAAAAAATAATGTTAGAAAGTTGTCGTTTTTAATGAAATTTTCCATTTTTCTTTGACTTTAGTTAGTTGAAAAAGGTAGAAGAAAAATTCTACTTTCTAGCATTATTTTAAGAAAATATTATCACAAATAATAATAAATGTGGAAAATTTTTTAAAAAACTGCAACTTTCTAACTCTACTATAAGATAAAAATGATTAAACCAATTATATATTTTTTAAACAATTTAGGTAAACATATTATTATCAGTAGAAAGTAAAGTTTTGTGTATGAGAAACAATCTGTATTTAAAAATCCGCAAAAAATTGTAATCAGAGCCAAAAACTCACAAAACCCAATTTTTCACTTATGGAGGTTTTTTGGGACCCTATAAAAGACTTTAGAGGATGTTTAAAAAGTAATTATTGATTTGAACTCTGAAGCTAATTGTGAAGAGAAATGTTGAGTTTCAACTCGATTCACCTAACCCAATAATAAGCGTTGAATAGAGAAAAATTAATATTTTCAGATTTCAGCGTAAAAGTGAAGACTATTCTATTCTTTTGAATGCGCGATTTTTCCATCTGTCTAAAATTTCATTATAAG
>JAWWLR010000166.1:11010088-11037097 GCA_035041075.1 Acraspis erinacei | reverse complement strand
ATTATTCAGAAAGAATGATGTCAGGCTGAAGAGACGATCTCATGTCCCAAAGGATCTTAAGGGTCCTAAGGAATACTAAAAAAAGATTCCAAGATATTTAGAACACTGAAGAAGTGCAAGGTTGGGGTGCCTTTATTTTATTAAAAATTTAAAAATAAGGCGATTGACTAAAAATAAGGTACTAAAGCTTAAGAAACTTTTGTGAAATCCTTGGAAATATTTGTAAGTATTTTGAAAACAGCTGAATTCCTCAAAATTAATGGAAATATTTATAAATCCTTAGCAATCTTTTGCATTCCTCGAAAAAATCCTAAAACTCCCATGAAAGATCTTTGAAACCTTTTTAAATCCCTTAAAATCTCCGGATGTTTCGAAATCTTAAGAAATTCCTTGAAATCCATAGAAATATTTTTAAATATCTTTAAAATCGTCGAATTCTCTTGAGATTATTGGAAATTTTTTTAAATCCCAGAAAATCCTTGGAAACGCCATAAATTATGGTGAAAGTCGCTCGAAATCAGTTCAAATTTTTTTTAATCCCCTGATATGTTTTAAAATCTTTGAAATCATTTAAAATTTCGTTAAATTTTTATGAAATCTGACAAAATCGCTTAAAATCCGTGAAAAATCGCCGAAATCCCTGGAAATTATCCCTTGATTTATTTTCTCTATTTTTTGCATCACTTCTTTCAATAGTTTAACATTATTTCATGATAAAATCATGATAGGCCTATATTGAATTTCATATAATATATTTTCGTAAGATATATAATAGAAAATACTTACGTTAAATCGCTAACAACTCTAACGAGAAGAGAGAAGGCCTCTCTCGCAGCTCGTTGTTTTACTACGTCCGGCGAACAAGAAAAACGTTGGTGTCGCCTGTGTAATTTCTTGATCAGATCCAGAGGCGACATAAAAGTCCTATATGTTGTCAAAAATGCTTCCTGGTACAAGAAATCTGTAAAAGAAAGTCAGCTTGATACTTTCGAAATTATAGGATCCACAGAATTATTATCTACTTTCATTCTATTGTAATATCACACAAGGATATTTGTAATTTAAAGAAAGTTCCAGTTCAAGTGAGCTTTCAAATTTAATTTAATTCTGAATTTTTAATATAGTTAACGAACCTGATTCCTTCTCGTCTGATGAGCAATGTGGAAAATTATAAAATTTGATTAATAATATTTTGTTATTCGATGAAATGATATTATATTATAATTTATCGGTATTCTTTTTTTAAACTGTGTGCGACTGACGTAATATTTATAATATATAATTTACCATGTTTGTTAGCTTTGGTGGCATGAATTAGCAAAGCGTCTGGATTTCCTCCACGAATATCAGGGCCGTCTTCTTCAGGCTTTTTAAAGACGAGGTATTTATTAATTTCTATTTCGTCTAACAGGCTCTCGTCCTGTTCCACATCGTGTAATTCCAGAGTGTTTTCGTCGACGGATATATTCGTGAGAGCGTCACTTGCTGGCCTCGATAAATTGTCCGTATGTACATTGTTGTTCTAAGAATTCAAGCATTTTATATTGGAATCATTTTCTACATATCGAATTAGAATAAGAATGTAAAAATAATTAAAATATTTCAATGTGGTATGTCTAATTTGTACGATTTTTAACATTTCCATTTAACATTATCCATAATGAGACATTTAATTTTTAATTCTTCCAAAATTAGGACATTTGAGAGTCTGCGTTCTGAATTTGAAAAAATGTAATCAAATCAAATCTAGTTAAAATTTTAATTTCTGTAGAGTTGCTGCCTAATTAATATTCAAAATTCTAGCTGCTTTCTAGATTAATTGATTTTGAAATCCAAAATTCTAGAGTTTTAGATAATTTTAAATTAGAATTCATTGAAAATATAAAATGTTCCAATTGAAGCTTATTTTCAATTTTTAAAATCCAATTTAAGATTCCATGCATTTTAAATCTGAAATCCTCAATACTTGAAATTACATTCCGTCTCAAGGAAAAAATTCTAAACACTCAAATTTTCAAATATGAAAACTTTCAAACTCTAAATCTCTTTAAATTCGAAAACTTCATTAATTACAATAAAATTAATAATAATAATAATATAATATTCAAATTAAAGTTAGGACCTCTTCATTTATGATTGTTCAACTCTTGAGGCTTTTCTTTTAAACTAACTGCTTTTTAATTTTTTATATCTACGTATACTTTTTTAATTTGTAACGCTTTGAATTCAATAATTTTGAACGCCTGAATGTGCTTAATTAAAATTCGGTATTTTCAAGCCCTTATACTTTAAAATTATTAACTTTTCAACGTTTTCAATAAAAAGTGGGTTGAAATTTAAGCTTTTGATTTAGAAATTATACAAATTGGAAACACATATCTTTGAATCCAACAATCTAAAATTGAATCTTCTCTGCTAGGCTAAGTTACGTCGGAAAAGTGCAAGCTGAGAAAATGCACAAATAAAAAAAACTTAGTATTCTAAAGTGTTATGAGCAAATGTGATGGGTTTTCAAGTTTCTTCCGAATATGAAAAAATGGAAGAAAATTAAAGTTTTATCATTTTAGACTGACTCAGAATTATAATGGCCCAATTATGCAATGAGAAAAATTAACAACGTAATCTCTAAGCTCTGAGGCCTGATATTTTTCAAATTTCCGCGTCTTATTTTTTTTACAAAAAAGGAACCATCCCGGCTAAAAAAAAGTATATAGAAAATTAGAGAATTTGATAGACTCTCTATCCAGAGAAAACATATTAAATATAGAATAAAATTCTATAACTTTAAAGAAAATTCTCTTAAAATATAACAAGAAGTGGAATTTATTGAAATTTTATAATCACATTTGACAGAAACCCTATCAAATTGAGTCAAACGAATTTCACGAGTCAAATTCTATCAAAAGATTTGCCAAAAATCCTATATAATCAATTATAGAATTTTACGAATTAAAATCTATCAGTACATTTGATAGAGTTCCTATCAAATTCTATCCAACTATAAATCCTTAACTTTTCTACCAATAGCTTCTAGTAATTGAAACTCTATCAAATCTTATCGTCGTAAAACTTGTATAAAATCCTATCTTAGAAAATTTAGGAAACTTCTATAAGATTCTATTCACAGAGAAATCTTATACTTTTCTATCAAAGATTTTTATCAAACCACCATGAAATCCTATCCATGCAAAACTTATATTGAAATCATATCTTCCGAAATCTATCAAACTATCTAATTGATTTCTAATTGAACTCTATCAACTTAAGACTATCAAATTTTACACACAGAGAAATCTTATATTTTTCTATCTATAGTTTCTGATTAAAATTGTATGAAATGTTATACGTTTTCTATCAAAGGTTTTTCATTGGACTTCTATCACATCTTATCCATTTCTATACAATTCTATGTATCAGAAGTTTGGAAATTTCTGCGAAATTTTGTCCGTAAAGAAATCTTATACTTTCCTATAAAATTGTCTCATTCAGGATGTCTATTCAAATCCTGGAAGAAAATACTCTGAAAATTCTAGGGGTTTTTTCCAGGTATAATTTTTCACACTACGCAGGCATTCAAATATTTTGCATATTTTTAAATAATGAACTCGGAATATGTATACAGTTTCGCCAGTTAATGATTAATAATGTTTTTTTCTCAGTTTTTAAGGATTCATTTAATATGTTTCATTTAGGAAATGTTGGCAACTTATATTACAAGATGTTATTAAATATATGTATAAGCACCAAAGATTAATTAAATAATTAAGTAATATGAAAACATAACAATTCACTTCTTGAATTTGTCTCAAAAGTACCAAAGAGTTGAATTTTAACGAAAAAATATCAATTTTCCGCCAAATAGTTGAATTTTGAACAAAAAAGATCAGTTTTCAGCTAAAAATTGAATAGTTAAATTTTTAATTAAAATAATTACTTTCCACCTGAAAAGCAAATATTCAACAAAACTTATGAATTTTCAATTAAAATGATAAATATTCAACTACAATAGATCAACTCGTTTTATTTTTAACGAAAAAAGCTGAATTTTCAAACAAGAAGATTAATTTTGTGCCAAAAAATACGATTTTTCAACAAAATACAGTAAGTTTTAAAGAAATAGTTGAATTTTTAAATAAAAAAGAAACAATTTCTGCCAAATAGGTGGATTTAAAACTAAAAAACTTCGTTTTTAGCCATAAATTAAATTGTTACATTTTCAGATAAAAAATGAATTGTCAAGAAAAAAAACCATTATTGACAAAATAGTTCAATTTTGAATCAAAGTTATGAATTTTCATCATTTTCTACTATAATGATGAAGTTTTAACTGAAATACATCAATTTTAAACCAAAAAGATAAATTTTCAACTCAAATTATAGAATAATAAACTGAATTAGTTAAATTTTCAACCAAAAAGATAAATTTACTAATAAAATTATGAATATTTGATTGGAATACTTGAATTTTTAACGAAAAAAGGTGACTTAAAAATAGAGGATTAATTTTGTATACAAAAAATATTTTTAACCAAAATACATGAGTTTTTCACAAAATAGTTGAATTTTAAACTAAAAAAGACAAATTTTCAACCAAATAGTGGAATTTTGAATTAAAAAAGATCAATTTTCAACAAAAAATTGAATAGTTACATTTTCAGTTAAAATTTTTTTTAAATCAAACTGATGAATTTTGAACTAAAATAATTAATCATCAACTGGAATAGTTGAATTTTAAACCAAAAAAAGATGAATTTTCATCTATAATTATGAATCTTCAACTGTAGAAGTTGAATTTTGGACTAAAAAATATCAATTTACAACCAAAAATGGAATAGTTATAATTTTTTTAAATAGTTACATTTTCAAAGAAAGTCATGAATTATCAACTAAAATGATTAATCTTCAACTGGAATATTTGACTTTCAAACAAAAAATATGCATTTTTAACCAAGAAAATTAATTGCTACAAAAAAGACAATCTTTTAACTAAAAAATATCATTTTTTAAACAAAAATTCAATAGTTAAATTTTCTTTGAAAAAAAAACAAGTAATTTTAAGCTACACTTAAACGATAATAATTAAATTCTCATTAAAAAAATAACTTTTGTCTAGGGAAAAGAAGAATTTTTAACAAAACAGCTCAGTTTTCAACCAAATAGATGAATTTTCAGTTCAATTGATGAACCTTAAAAAAAGTTTTTACAAAAGGGTTTAACTTTTAACCAAGTATTACATTTTTCCCGGCCAAGAAGATGAATTCTGAATCGTAGAAATGTAGTAGTTGATACTTCAATAAGACAGTCAATAAAAGAGAAACAATATTGCCAACTTAAGATGATCAATTTTTAACACAAAATAGAATAGTTAAATTTTCAGTTAAAATAATTAATTTCAAAAGAAAAACCGAGTTGTCAACAAAATAGTTAAATACCATAATATTATAATAATATTTAAAAAAATTCCTAACATTTCCAGGTTTTTCCAGATATATAAAAATTCCCTGACAATTCCAGGTTTTCCAGGTAGAGTAGACACCCTGATATTTGATAGAATTGGATTGAATTTGTATAAAAAAGTACAGCATTTCAATAGAATTTCTATATAAAAATTTAATAAAAAATGTCTTGCCTTTTCAGAGGTACACCGTAAGATACTTCCGATAAACCTAAATAATTCATTACTCATTTTCATAGACTTTCTACCAAACTCATTTGATAGAAATATCAAGGGAATTCTTTAAACCGAGGATACAGAAAACGGATTGAAAAGTATACTTTTTTTTTAAATCCTGAAATCCTATCAATCTTCTGCAGCCGGGATTGGCACAAGAGTCTCCAGAAATGTACAATTACAGATCTTCCAATAACATCTTATAAGAAATTAAAAAAGTTTCCCACCCTTTATGACTCCCGTATCTAAAAAATCTTTGAAAAAAATAAAAAAAACTTACCAAGGAAACTGGAGTGGAAGGCGTAACTGGTTTCGACTCCATTCTGCATTTGGAATCCTCAATCTTGAGGGGAGTCGAAGTCGAAATTGTCTCGGGTATGTAGACACTTTGCATGATGCCAGTAGGTTTGGGTGAAATTGGGGGTGGAGTTACTTTTGATTTAATAGAACGCGATCTCTTTGGCGGTAATGCTGGAGGCAGACCAGAATTGCAGAGGACTTCCTTGATGGAAGGTGTCGTGGTAACGGAAATACTGTTCAGAAATAAAAGAAATGTTTATTTATTTTGAAATTCCTCTCGGGAAAAAGTCAACATTGACCAAATACGCTCACCTCGAACTGTCGTGCAAGCTTGTCATCGTATGGGTCATGAAGGAACAAGATTGCGTTGTTGTCAAAGACATTTCGTGCTGCTGCCATTCAGCCTGCATCGTATTGTAAGCTGCCATCGAATGTCTCGTGCCCAAATCCGAGATAAAGTCGTTGTTACTGTGCGAGCAATTTCCAAACATCTCCATATACGCCATGACTGAAAAGATGTCGATTATAAATACCCAGAATTCACTTATTCTTTTTATTTTCATTGTTTGGAACACTGTTATGTTTGTGGTGTAAAATATGTGTAGACACTTATTGCAAAAATACAAGCAAAGCATTTATGATATAAAACAGTTTCGTCAAAATGAACGTATCGAGTTTTTCTATTGATTAATACTCCCGGCAAAAACGAAATCGATTAGAATTAAAATTGTTAAGAAAAGGATGCAATGATGATAAACTTAATGCGATTCGTGATCTCTGTGGCACCAACTTTAATAAAGTTAGAAATCTTTGTATATTGTACTTTAAATTGTAAGAAAATTTAATTTTTTTCTATTACCCTTGGGATAACAAATATTATATGAAATTCAGTATAGGTCTGTTATGATTTCTCTATAATGAATTTCTTAGAGGCCGAAACCATTTTAAATCAGGCTGAGTTTCTAAAGTTGAAGTTGCAGAATCTCTCAGTGATGAAATATGTTGTTTTACTGAGGATATTAGGCGGTATGTATTTTTCCGATTTGAAAAAAATATTTCTACGAATTTTGTCTTCTTTAAAAAAAAATTGTTCTTTTATACAATTGACAGGATGCCCTCCTTATATCAGTAGAAACTGCAGAAAAAAATGAAAAAAATAAAAAAGGTTGGGGTTTTCAGAAAATATGGTTTTTATGTTTTCAACATTCTAAGAAAAATATATAAAATATTTTCTGGAAACCCTCATTTTTTTTACAGCTTCTGCTTTATGCGCGCGAAAAAATGTTTAAGGCTGGAAGAATTTTCTTTGTAAGAATCTATTTTTCAAAAAAATGAGAAAGTTTGATTTTATGAAAAAAATGCTCCTGTCGACAAAAGTTCTTTAGTCGGCGTAAAAATCACAGGATGACTTTTTTATAAAAGGCCAAATTCAATCAAAAATATCAGTATTTGTTTTTTGAATAATTCACCTTTTAATATTTTCATAAAAATCGCCGTTATTTTGTTAATTTTGTGCATTTAAAAAAACTTTCCGGCAGATTTCAAAAGAAAACGATAAATTCTGTCAGAATTGAGAGGAAAACGATAAATATCTCAACTTAGTGAATAGTTACAGAAGTTTAAATAAAAAATTTGGAATTTTTTTTAAAAGCACAAAATTTAAACACCCATAAATTTATAGAATATAACATTGTTCAAATCGAAAAAATACGGATCACCTAATTTTCTCTAAAAAAGAACATATTTCGTCGCCGAAAGATCGCGACTTCAAGTGTAGAACCTGACTGATTTGAAATAGATTCGGACTATATTTTTTTCGCTATTATAGAAAAATTATTATAGACAAATTATTATGAGAAAATCAGTATATAAATAAATAATGTTAAAATATTGAAAAAATTAATGTAAAAATAGAGAAACTGTCAAGGAATAATTTATTTACTTAATGCAGAATTTCAAATTATTTCAAGGGATTTCTACGGATTTGAAAAATGTCATGGGATTTGAAGAAGTTTAAAATATTTCACAGGGTTTTAAAGATTTGAAGTTATTTCAAAATATTCCTAATAAATTTAAGAGATAAAAAAATTTAACAGGACATAAAAGAATTTTGTAGGATTTCTAAAGATTTAAAGGAATTTTAAAGAATTTCCCAGATTTAAGGGATTTTATAAGACATCTAATTATTTCGAATAACTTAAGGGATTTTAAAGATATTACGCTATTTTAACAGATTACAAAGAATCTTAAGGGATTTAAAAAACTTCAAATTACAATTTCATAGCATTTCCAAAGATTTGAAGGGATTTTAAAGATTTTTTTAGGATTTTCTAGAGAACTTTGGAAAATAAATAAAATAAAAAAATGTAAACGGATTACAAATTTTTTAAAGGTATTCAATGAATTTCCCAAGAAAACAGGGTATTTTAAAGAATTTCACCAGATTTAGGGATTAGATAGGGCATCCAATTATTTCAAAGGTTTTACGGGATTTAAAAAATATTAAGAAGCTATTTTAACAGGCTCCAACAAATTTAAAGATTCCAAAAATACCAAGGAATGTCAAAAAATTTTGTAGCATTTCTAAAGATTTTAAGGGATTGCAAAGAATTTTGTACGATTTCCAAACATTTTAGGTTAGTTTAAAGTATTTCCAGAGAAGCAAGATTTAAAGGTTTTTATTCAAGCTCTAAAGATTTCAAAGATTTCTATGAATTTGAATGGTTTTTGCAATAAGTTAATTAGGACTATATTAACTTTTATATATGATCAAGAAATTTCACATGATTTCTATTTATTTTAATGGAATTGTACGATTTCAATAGGTTTTAAGGGATTTCAAAGAATTTGTAGATTAATTATTCCAACAATTTTAAGGGATATGAACGAATTTATAAAACTTCCAAGGATTTGAAAGATTTCAAGTTATTTTAAAAGATTCCAAAGAATTTCAAAAGTTCTAAGGTATGTCAACGAATTTTTCAGAATTTCCAAAGATTTCAACGAATTGAAGAGATTGTAGGCTAAACTTTATGGGATTTATAGAGAACTTTGGAAAACAAATGAAACTTTAAGAAACTTAAAATAATTTCGTAAGATAATGATTTCTACAAATTTCTACCTATTTTAAAGATTTGAAAGGAATTCAAAAAGGGTTCAAAGATTATTATTTTAACTATTAAAGTATTAAATAATATTTAAATAAATAAAATATTAAATTTTATTGTTGCAAAATCACTATTTTTTCTCTTCGTAGTTGTTCTAATTTTTAAATTAATTCCTTCAATATTTTTGTATTATTTATTCCAATTCTGATTATCCTCTAATCGTTTTCCATGCAATACTGTTCTATAATGAATATCCTATAATCGTTCGAAAATGATTGGAAACTAATTATAGGCCTCTACTGATTTTCCTATAATATGTTTTCGTAATGGTAGAACTTGAATTACAGAAAAAAAGGTTGATATGCAAGTATTTGAAATTTGATAACTACTGAAATTATCACAGCCAGTTGAAAATTGATGATTCAGCGAATAAGCAAGAAGCTAAACGTATTAATTAAAACGCAAGCTTCATAATGTTGTAAAGATGTGCCAAACTCGTTGACCTAGTGCTCAACGTAAAATGAAGAAAAACTGAAAAACAGCAAACATGCCGTAGAAAGCTCGAATGAAAAACCGCATGAACGTCAAATAATTGCAACTTAGCATGAGAATGATTGCCGAGAATATCGACTAGTGGGTAGGATCCCACTTACCGGAATAAGCCACAGATTGGAACACTGGGGGATACAAAACATTTTGTCAGTTAAAAAAAAAAGAATGTCACCATTTTTTTAGTTTTCGTCTAATAAAGAACAAATTAATCTCCTCTAAGAAGATTTTCCCTAGCTTTTACATTTTCTTTTCTGTTTGAGAAGTTGATTCTATTTTTATTATTTTTCTAAGATATAAGCTTTGATTGGAAACAAAATTTACTTACTGTGTCTTTTTTTAATTGGTAGAGGAGGCGGTTTGCTAGAATCGTAGCTCTCGCCATTGCTATGGAGACTGCAGGTTGATAAATGTTCATTTTCGGGAACATTGTCATATTGCGAGGGATGCCTTTCTTTTCTGCGCTTTGACCTTTTTTCAGGAAGAGCGGGGGGAATACCATTCGCATCCAACGCTAAACAGTCTTCAATTTCCTAAAATCAAATAGAATTATATTTTTTTAGTCGAGTTTAGATTATATTTTGTAGTAGGAGATTTCTGATAGATATGTCTCTTTTGTTTTATTTAATTTTATTACAAAGCCTTTATTTTAAACTATTTTTTCCGAAATGTTTCTAATTCATAACTCTCTGGAACAGTTTTTAATAAAAACCCTTTGAAATCCCAATTTATTTTTAAATTATAGATACTAATAAATAAATGAATCAACAATATTTAGTTGAAATATCTGTTTTCTTTCGAAAAAAAATTCTTCTAATTTGAAATAAAATGTTATGATTTTGAAGGATTGAACTTTAAATTATTAAATTTCAAACAGTTCTAGTTTCAAATTAGCCAATTGTGACCGTCCTCGAAGAAAGGACGAAGACGGCCTTACTTTTTAGATTAATAAGAATTCGATCCGTGTAAACAACTAAAAATCTATTTTGTGTAACTTGGGTTGCTTTCTTAGTGCATGGTCTCAATTATTGAATATTTAACACTTCAAACCAAAAGTTGCATAACTATTAAGGCTTTCAATTTTACATAATTTTGAAAAATCTTAAAAGCCTGAACTTAGAAAATTTGGAGATTCAATATTAAAGGCTTTAAACTTAAAATTACTCAAAATATTACGATTTTCAATGTGAAATGAATGATTTCAATTTAAACCATAGAAGCTAAGAGTAAAAAACGGAAAAAAATGAATAAGTGACTTTTTAACGTTCTGAATTAGGAATGAAAAATTGAGAGATTCAATGATGTTCTATAGTTCTCTAGAGTTCGACAATGGGCATGATTAAAAATGATTTATAAAATTAAGGAAAACATTCCCATTGTCCATTGTAACTAATGTTGTATGGCTCATTTTATTTCTTGAAGGATCCTCTACATTTTTCTTTGGTACATTTTTATTTTAAAAATGTCCTTGAGCAATTATAGATACAATTGCTAATTTTATGAAGAATAGTTTTCTTAATTACAATTTTTAAAATAAAAACGTACCAAAAATATTTGTACATTCTAAAATTAGCAAAAATTAATCACGGAAATATTTTCCTCGATTTTATAAATAATTTGTATTCATGTTCATTTTTTAACTTGAAAGAACAAGAGTACATTCATAAAAATTAAAACTGACCAATTGAAGCCTTCAAAACCAAACGATTTTACAATTTTAAAGAAATTAATAATGAACTAGTTCAATCTAACATTATTTCATGTTCATAGCAAGTGTCATTTCAAATTACTGTATAGATTTTTATTTAAAAAATCAGAATTAAACAAATTTCCATTCAAAAAATAAATTTAGTCTTATTTTTCAGTAATCACCATCTAAAATTCTATGGAAAATATTGTTTCTACGCAAAACATATGGTAAACAGGATACTTTGTGCAAAAAGTATACTGGATATATTTTTGCTACACAAAATATATTTTACACAGAATATATTCTACACATAATTAAATAGTAATATTTTTCTGGAAATATTCTACAAATATTGTACACGAAACTATTTTACGTTGAAACTTAATTCTTTTTAATTTTCAAGTCGACCATTATATTTTTAGTTCAGAACTCATCTTTTTTGGTTAAAAATTGTACTATTGCGAGGAAAATTGAATTATTTGATTGAAAGTATGAGCGAAACGGCGTTATTTCCGAATTTGACTGTATTGGTTAAAAGTTAAGCTACTTTGATAAAAATGCATTTTATTCGTTGAAAATGTAACGAAAATTCACATATTTTTGTTTGAGAATTACTTTTTTAAATGAAAATTTACTTATTTTATTTTTGGCTGAAAATCGATCAGTTTGATTTAATAATTCAAATATTACATTTTTCGTTGAGAACTCATATTTTTGGTTAAAAATTGTCCTAATTTTTTTTTAAATGCATAGTTTTTAGTTGAAAATGTAATTATTTGGATGAAAATTAAATTTCTTAACTAAAAAATTAACTATAACAATTTTTTGTTGAAGGTTTATCTTTTTCATTAAAAAATTTAACTATTTCATGTAAATTCTTCTTTTGCAGTTGAAAATACATTTGTTTGGGTTCAAAAAATTATTTGGTTGAAAATTCAACTATCTTGTTCAAAAGTCTTTTTTTTGGTGGAAAATTTAACTGTTTTTTTTAACATTCGTCTTTTTTTTAATATCCATCCTTTTCGATTGAAAATTAAACGATCTTCTAAAAAAATTGTCTTTTTTCGCTTCAAGATCCAGCTATTAGGATAAAAATGCAACTGTTTTTGGTTTGAACTCAACTCTTTGTTTGAACATATCGAAACAATTTAAAAAAATATTAATTTCTACAGTTAAACACGCGTTTTTTGTTATTAAAACATTATTTTTTTAACTGAAAATTTAAGTATTCCAGTTAAAGATGATCATATTAGTAGCAAATTCATATCATTGGTTGAAAATACAACTACTTTTGGTTAAAAGTTCATTCATTCATTAGTATAATAATTTTGTTAACAAAATTTAACAATTTTATTAGTCATTTTTTTCATTTGAAAGTTTCATTTTTTTGTTGAAAATTCGTCTTTTTGGGTTGAAAATGAACGTTTTTGTTGAGAATTCATATTTTCGGGATTAAAAATCAACTTTATTGTAAAAAATTCGACTTTGCCGCTTAAAAATTCCACTCTTTCGTTGAAAATGTATCTCTTTTTGCATAAAATTAATCTTTTTTAGTTGAAAATTCAACTATTTCATTGAAAATGTGATATATTTCGACTTAAAATCTTAAGCGTTTCCATATTGAATTTAATATGATACCTACATATGAATTTTATTTCAAAGAATCTTTTACCCTATTACTTTCCTATTTTCGTCAAAAGTTACCTTATTATAGGGGAAAGATTGCAAAAGTTTGCTTTTATAATTTCGATAGCGAATAATTTGTGTAAAAACTTTTTTGTGTAGAAAAAGGTTTACACGTAATATTTGTGTAGAATGTATTTTAGAAAAAATAACTATTTATGTGTAGGAAATATTCTATGCAGAAAATGTTTTGTGTACGAAAAATATTATGTGGAAAAGAAATATAATCAGTATACTTTGAAGTACAATATATTTGTTTAGGAAAGAGTGCTACTCAAAATTCTAAATGACTAATTACCACTACTCTCCAATGTCAAACTCCGATAAAGAAATAAACTAAAAAATCAGCCAAACATCTTGCCAGGCAGAACATTAAAACATAAAAACTCTAAGATAAATCCGTGCTTATTTATCTCGATCATAAAAACCGTAAAAAAAATGAAGAAAAAAAATTGGGTAGGATATAGGGATGGCACTTAAGTCTAAGCGGAAGGCGTAAAGTGGAATAAAGAAAAATAAAACAACACACAACACCCACATTTACCAGTTTCTCCAAGAGAGTTGGATCTCCGCTACCAGTTATGTTTGTCGTGCTGACAGAACTTTTCGAACTGGTTATCGTTTTCTGTGAGAAAACTGTGCCATTGTTATCGGCAGCTAGTTTTTGCTGCGAAAACGATTGTTGCTGAGAACTAAACGACTGGGAATTGTAGCTGATACTGCTCTGCTGCGAAGACCTTTTCGAAGTCATACTCGAAGCAGTGTAGCTTTGAGAAGAACTTCTCTGCGAGTGCATTGATACGAAACCGGACTCTTGGGTTTGTGTCGATAGCCGCTCCATTTTCGCATCGATGCCTGCAACAATAAAACGAAATACCGTTCGAAATTTCTGCAGAAAAGGTAAAAAGATTGTCGACATAGAAGATAAACGAGATGTTAGTCAGCGAGTTGGAAAATTGGAAGTTTATCCTCAAAATCGATTTCCCTGATACCTGTAAATTGTGCTTTGCAAGGAATTTTTCCTGATCGTTTAAATAAACAAAATATATTTAGAGCTGAACATTTGTTTAATTTGAAGCAAGTAAAACTAAACTGAAATTGCAAGCGTGAAACCCTCCTGAAATCGAAACATTTATGGCAGTTGTACACAAAATCATATTTACAGAAAAATAATTTTCTATGATTTAAAAATTGAAATTATATTATCAGTTATGTCTGATGAAAGAAAATGATATTATTTTCTAAGAAAAACGGTTAAGAGCTACGAAAAAAAATTATTTTAACAATTAATTTATTCTTAGTGTCACTTCTTACCAATTTTTTTAAGAATGGCTGAATTTTAATAAATCATGGTTTACTTTTTCCGGAAATACTTTCCCTACAACTCCACTATTACAAATTTTGAAAATAATGCAATAATCTTCAAACATAGTTATTTAAAACCATTTTTACAAAAATCAGTAAAAAACAAAAGTAAGGAAAAAATCAATAGTACAAAACATTATTCAAATAAATGTTCTTCGTAACTTCAAATCTTTTTTCGTTAAAAATTATGTTTTTTATTTGAAACGACATCAACAGTAATATTATTTTGATTATTAAAATCATAGAAAAACATTTTTGTCAGAAATATGATTTTTGGGCACGACAACTATCTTAAAAACTCTTGAAACATTTCCAATTCAGCAATTTCAGTAAATGAAAGAATCAATTGAATGCCAGTACGTTTTAACAATTCCGGAAAAATTATTCCAATTTTTAGATTCAAGGAAAAGTTTTAGATTGAATAATTCAAAAAGATGAAACTTAAATTCTAAACTTTTTAAATTGAAGTTTTAAAAAGTTAATAATTTTAAATTTAAGTCCTAGGAAATAAAACTGTTTTCAAATTAGGCATGGAAAACTCCACAATTTTAGAGTTCAAAATTTTATAAATTGAATATTTTAAACCTAAATAAAAATTCACTGTTAGTAATTAAATAATTTTCAATTGTAAGCCGTTTTAGCTTGAACTATTCCAAAACAACGTTTGAAATTGCATAACTTTAAACTGGCAATATTCCAAATTTAACAATTCTAAACTTTATCTTAAATTAAACACTTTTTAAATTAGTATTGTGAAATAAAAATATTTCCTTAAAGTTTTTCAGGTTTTCAGTTACAAATAAAAATGAAGAATTCGAAAACTTAAAAGATTCATAATAATTAAATAAATCATTTAACTATTGGGGCTTTCAATTTTAAAGTTCCATTTTGAAAGCTTCAATTCTTAATCGTTTCATTCTAAGCACTTAATTTAATATTGTCCATTCCAAATGAACAGTTAAATATGGCTTAATCATCTGAAATCTTCAATTAGAAATTGTTGAATTTGAAACGCCTTCAATTTCTGAGTGTCGTCTGTTTATGAATCTATTAATATGTAATTATTTTTAAAAAATGAAAATAATGGATAAGACTTCAATCTGAAATTTTTAATTTTTCACTAATTAAGACTTTCGATTTAAAACAGTACAATTTTTATGTTTCAATTCAAAAATCCTTTTAATTTTGAACATATTTAAAATTGTCCATTCTTTAAACTTTAAAGATATTTAATTAATTCATATTTACAGTTAATCGACTTGAAACATTTTACTATCAAAATTATAGCATAAGTCCTTTTAATTTTTAATTATTTAAGCTTTAGAAAAAGAATTAATCAATTTTTTCATGCTTCAAATTTCAATTTTCCAAGCCGACAAATTACAAATCGCAATTATTCCAAATTGCATAATTTGTTTAATTTCCGGTAAAGAAAAAAATTTACTATCATCTATCAGATTTTCTTAGTTTCCCGGTCCAGTGGTAACCCTGCCTGTTTTTCTATAAAGCAACAAAGTGTTATGGTCAAATTTAAACCATATTTTTAAATGTACAAATCATAGTCACTTTAATTCGTTTAGAAATAAATTTCTTAGTTCATATTTTTATGGGATGGCCTCACGGGTACATAATCTTACGATTCTTTATCATTCGACAATAGAAATGAAAAAATTTGAAATTGTGTACTGCTTAATTCTTTCTATCGCTTCCTCAAATAAATCTGTATTTCAAAAATAAATACTTATCCATGAATATATTCAGTATTTATTAACTACCCACATCATCGCCACTAAGTCAGTCTATTTCCAGAGTTCTCTTTAATTTTAGATTTCGGGTTTTCCTTTCGAGCATTATTTGTCATTCTCAATTATATTATCATACTTTTTAGTCAGAAAATAAAAAAATAATATTTGTAACTTCTATTATCAGTATTATCAGAGGAAAAACTAGTAATTAAAATGTAATTGGATCTTGGATTATTTTGATAAATTTTGCAAGTATCTGAACGATCTCAGGTCCTCAAAGTGTAGTGCTGGGGTGCTAATAGTGTTAATAATGTTAGAGTTGCTAAACACACGAAAAGAAAAGAAAGAAAAACGAGAAGAAAAGTAATCGCCCAACGGTCGGAAATGCATAAAAGATTTGTTCATGCATAAATCAAATTACATACCGGTAAAGGGACTGAGAATTTCTTGTTGAGATTGCTGACCTAGCAACATAGTGCTTGGTAAACTTGTTTCCGAACCATCCCAACAACCGCAATGAGACGTTCCATTAACTTGCATGCCTAAACAATCAAACTCAATTTCAAGATTCTGCGAGACTCGACTTTTTAGGCTTTAAATTAAATTATTATTTTAAGAAATTAATAATAAAAAAATAAACTTCTTATACTGGATATTTCCAATATGAAATAAATTCTTGTAAGCTCCATTTAATATAAATTGCCAAAACAACTAATGCTTTACAATTGATAAAATTAGGTTGATCAATAAATTAAATTTTCACCCACGCACTACAACGTACGATTTTTTAATTTTGAAAGGACAGAATCGACTCGTTTATTTCTATTCACTGGAGAATTAATTCGATCCATTTTTAATGATTTTACTCGTTTTTTAAAATAATTATTGAAACAATTGATGTGTTATGGATATTCAAGTCTGTCTTGATCTTCGGAGGCTTGAGATTCAACTGCCCGTTTCAGTTTCAGCTTCACCAGTTGAGAGTCAACGCTGACTAAGCATTTGTGTATCCTTCGCTCACATATGGCAAGGTTTTTGCACGATCGTACCACGACAAGCATACACTTCCAGAAATTATTTCCTTGCATTAATGCAGAGATCACAGATATTGTAGAGATCCCACGCAAAGGCGAGCGATTTTTTGAATGCATCATCACTGAATTCGAGATAAAAACTGGACGAAAATAAACACAAAGGTGTCGCAGAATCTTATAATTAAATCCCCTCTGAATTTTAAAAGAAAAAATGCATTCGATTTAAGAACAAATTTTTTACGATTATATTTTTATACATGTAAACTTGTACACCCACTTTCATAATTTCAAATTTTTTTAGAGTTCTGACATCCTTTTGGTCAGTTCTAGAGTTCCCGAGAACTTCTAGGAATAGTTTTGGCATTTAAGTAAGCTAAAGTTCCGTTCCCCTCTTAAAGAATTCTATTATAAATTGACATATTATGAGCACATTTTCATAAATCGAAAATTCAAAAAAGCTACAACAGTTTAACTCTTTAAGGCCCGAGTTGTTTGTGCAAGAAAACTGTTCTTTATGACTCCATAGTTAATAAATGGAACAATATTTATAGCGTTTCAAATTTTTTCCAAATAAAAGAAACAATTCTCTTGCCTATGTTATAAAGAAAAGAAAAAAAATATAATTTTTTTGCAAAGTAATAGATTATTTTATAGAACTCTTCCCATTGTAGATGGGGGTAGAATTCGAAATAGAACTCATGCAAATTTTAACAAAAACATTTCCTTCAAATAAGGACATTTTTAAAATATTGTAAGATTTACGTTTTATATTTTTTTATTTGAAATTATATTAGCGTAAAACTCAAGAACTCTTTCGTATGTAATAGAATGTGGCAACAAAATTCTAATTTCTGAAAAGTAGGGGATGACTGTTTCTAATAGTTAATGAGAACTCACGAACTATCCAAAAGGATATAAAAACTCTAACAAAAATTGAATTTTTGAAAGTGGAGGAATAAGTTCAAACCTATTATATTCTTCATTCAGCAAATGCTGATTTAAATAAAAACTTTAAATATCTGTTTAGGTTGAAAATGACTTAAAAAATGGTAACAAGTATATGTAAATTAACTAAAGAAACTAGGACTATTAATTCCTTGCCCATAATTATGTATCAGTCTTGGTAATAATAAATTGTAGACCTCAGACTCTCTATTGCTAAAAAAATACGGAATATTTTTCCAAAAAAGGTGAAATATTAAGGAAAAAAAAGATGCTGAAAAGAAAAATAAAAGTCTAATCTGAAAGGTTTGAAAAATAAATGGATAAATTTCAAAAATATTTGGTTTAAATGTTCAAACTCCGGTTTGAATCTCGATCAAAACTTAGTTTTTATGATTTTAGTTATGTTAAACAGTGATAAAACCTTTAAATTTAGTGTGCTTTAAATTGAAGAACATAATTATTTCCAAGAAATATAATTAATTATCTTCCTATAATGAAAAGCTTACACTCTGAAAATTTTTAACTTTTAAATATTTTTATAATACAAGAATTTTCTGTTTCTAATTCTATTTAAACTCTTGTTTTCTATACATTGAATTAGCGAAATATGTACAAGGAAAGAGATTATTAAATTCAGATCAGAAATCAAAAGCTTCTTATTTAAAACTTTTGAATTTGAAGCATTTTCTAATTATTGCACTGATTAATTATTTTTGAATGCAAGATAGTTCTTATTTAAATGAATAAAAAATAAGTTTCTGTAAGTAAAATTATGTTTAAATTCGAAATTTTTAAATGATCATTCCGTAAAAAATGGAATCTTACTATTTTACTTCTTTTCAATGGAATAGGATTTTTAGTTTATAGTTTGAACTATTTTCAAAAACGAAAACTTTGAAATTACATTAATAAATAATGTTTAAATCTCAGATTGGCAATTTTCATTATTTTTACAATAAAGCCCTATATTTTTTAATTCTGACAAACATCTACATGGATGAATGAAGAGCATGAAAGCAATGAAAGAGGCATTTAAATTTGAAAGCGACTAAAATTTAAAGCATATACGTTTCAAACTTTGGAAACTAAAAAATTTATTTTATAGGCTCTAAAAAGCATCTACATTTAGAGTAATTTAAAATCTCTTTATATATAAAAAATTCAATTACCTAAATAAAAATCATAAATTATTTTATATCAGACAAGTTTCTAGTGTAAATTCTTTTCTAATTTGAGTAGGCACTTTTTTTTATTTATCCTGCTACTATTTATCCTAATAATCCTAAGATTATATAAGGATTTAAAAGCATTATAAACGTTTCCACTTAGAGGGTGGCAGTTTTAGTAAGAGACAAAAATTTCAGGTCATTTCCCGGTTATTTCCTCCAGTTCACAAACATTTTGCAAGGTCAATGAAATTTAAAAAATCTAACTTTAAAGCTAAGGATTTTTTATTTGAAGCAATAAAAATTGAGCAGCAAATTAAAGCACTCAAAGTGAAACTTTTGAATTTTAAGCTTTTAAAATTCAAGTTTAAAAGTTTTTTAATTCAAAAATGTTATATTTAAATTATCAATAATTCACACGTAAAAATGGAAGCTACTAACAGTAAAACATTTTAAGTAATTTTAATCTAGAAACATTACAAATTGAACGATTACATTTTCTAAATAAATTGAACACTTCTTAAATTGAAAGTTAAATTATTTTCATTTTATGTAGTTAAAAAATATTTGAAATGCTTGAAAAGTTTAAAACATCTACATGTTGCTTTACATTTTTTCAAATGATAAATTATTTGTAAAATGTTTTCTTTCTCAATATTTTTAAAATAAATTTTTTAAATAAACAATCATTTTCAATTTTACAAGGAAATTTTTTTTATTCTTCTGAAACGTTTCAAAATTCTCGAAAAACTTCTCATTTTTTTGTTCGAAATCTACCAAAATCTATATTTTGTTTTAAATTAGGCACTATTTGCAGCGATATTTTGGTACGAATAGCCGGATTTTGTCGGTATACGTTGACACTTCGTTTAAATTATTTGCAACAAGTTCAAATTTTTAATTAATTTTGGATTTTTTCAAAACTTCTACATATATTTTTAACTTACTCGATTTTTTCTAAGAATAATAGGTGTTCAATTGTTAATTATACATAAAAATTCAACAATTTGAGTTACAAATTAAATTTTTTTAAATAGAACAATTAAGATTGTGATGTTCAAAGTTTAGATTTTTGTTTGGTTTTAAATATATAAGTTACAATTACAGATTGTTAATGAACAGTCAAATATTTATGGTTTAAAGATGGAATATTTAAGACTGAAATAATATTTGAAATTTAATAAAAGCCTTTCATTATGAATATATTATTTTTATCTTAGTTTAAAATTGAAAATATTTCTAAATTTTTAAACGGGCGTTTACATTTGTTTAACTAATAAGACATATTTATTAATTCACATTTACAGTTGATAAACTAAAAATGTGTTTTATCATAAATTTTCTATTTAAAACGCTTCTAGCTTTCAATTGTTTAAGTCTTTAAAAACTGCATTTTAAAAACCTTTAAATCAAAATGTGCGCTTAAGAATTAAAATCTAAAATGGAAAATTTTTAAAGTGAAAGATTTTCGAATAACACATTCTAAACTGAATGATATCATAATTGAAAAATATAGCAATTTAACTAATTATTTAAAAACCGGTTGAAATCAAAGTTGGACTGATTCTTTTCTAAAAACTTGTAAAATTCCTGGTCGAAAAAAAAATCACAATCATTTCGCGGTTTTCTCGGTTTCACAGTAAAGCGGCCACCCTGCATTTAGTTGTTAGAACTCAAATATACAAAATATTGAATTACAAGCATTCTTACATTTTGAAGAGACTTCATTTCAGTCTGAATTAGAAGCTTTAGCTCAGCGTTTGGCCTCTATCATCTACCTCAATTGCAATGACATCTTTCGGGATAAAAATACAAAACAAGCGAAAAAAAGACGTAGAAATTATCAATGAAAAATACCTTGTATCGTTGCCATTAAACTGAGATCCATACTGTCGTTAAGTGACTCGTCGTTTGGTCCCATAATTGCTCGGATTTCATCCTCATCTCTCGAATGATTTAGTGCAGAATCTAAGCTCCCAGCAGATGCACTAAGGAGGGACGACGAGTCTTCTGGAGATCTGCTACGAAGCGAGACCCTGTCGAGACTAGCTGCTAAAATACCTTCTGTCTCATCCAGTAATTGTTGTGCTCGGGTTCTTCTTTTCGGTGGCAAAGGAGGCGGCGTTCCAGAAGAACTATTTTCATCGGATACGCAAATAGTTCTGAAAAAAGAGCTTTCGCGTTTTACAATTAATTGGAAGATTTTATCGAGGCGTTAATTACTCCGGGAATCTGGTGTACGATCTCTCTGCAATCCCTTGCAATCTTTTACACTACCTTTTAATCAAATCTCACGAAAAAATATTATACGGAATTCCCTATAGGTCTATAATGATTTTCCTATAATGAATATTTTTGAAATTAAAAAAAAATCATTTAAAGAAAAAAACTATTGAAATAAATAATTTGAAAATATTGAAAGAGTTGGTGCAAAAAATAGAGAAAGAAGAAACAAATGATTTATTTATTTACTCAGATTTCCAAACAAAACAGGAGGTTTTAGGGATTTCAACTAATTTAAAAAGATATCAAAGTTTTTTAAGAGATTTAAAAATATTTCAACGGATTTCAAGAAATTTCGAAAGAGTGTAGAGGATTTTAAAGATTTTTAAACATTTCCGGAATTGTAAATAATTTTAAAGGATTTCAAAATATTTTAAAAATTCAATGGATTTAAAACAATTTTGTAGGATTTCCAAAAACATGAAGATATTTATAGCGAACTTGGGAAAAATAATCAAATTAAATTAAATCTGAAGGGATCTTAAGGTATGTAAAAAATGTCACAACATTAAAAGATATCAAAGATTTATATGGAATTTAAAGTTATTTAAATGGATGTATATTTAACTTTTTTAAATTGATTTTTACGTTTTCCAAAGGTTTGAAGGGATTTTGAGAGATTCTAACGCATTTTCAAAGATTTCTACGGATTTAAACGATTTTTGGTTGAAAAAACTTTAATGCATACGTTTAATTTAAATGATGTTCAAGGGCTTTTAAGTGATTTATACTATTTCAAATGGATTTTTACATTTTCCAAAGATTTAAAAAAATTCTTAAGAATTTTGTAGGATTTTGAAATTTTTTACGAGATTTCTGGAGAATTTTGGAAAATAGAGAGATTTTTAGGCATTTCAAGGAATTTTGAAAGTTTTAGAGGATTTGATTAATTCTCCAAGTATTTTGAGGGATTTCAAATGAATTTACGGAATAAATTAATTTTTATTTCAAACGATTTCTACGGATGTCAAAAATTCAAGCAGACGATTATCAATTATAGGACCTCTAATTATTTTAAAGATTTTTTTATCAAGAGATTTCAAAAGATTCTGAAAGATTTTCATATAGGTTCAAATTAAAATTTAAGAGATTTTAGAGATATCACGGGAATTCATAAATATTTACCGTGTAAAGTTTATTTGTGCAGAATCGATATTTTTTGTACTTCCATATAAGATTATCCGTGGTCTGAAAAAAATTATTCCTCTGTAGTTTCCCTAGTTCTTACAATAATTCTTTCAATATTTCTGTATTATTTATTACTATGCTGATTATCCGTTTTAATCAGGGAAAAAATTACCGATCATTTCCCGGTCTGCAAAAACTTGCCATGCTTCTTGAAATTAAAAAATTCGAAATCTTCATACTAAACATTTTTCTTCGTTTGTAATTCAGATGTTCAATTATTTACATGTGCAAAAGGAAAACTTGCAAATATCAAATCTCCCTCATCGCTCCCGGCCATATAATAAAAATGTTAAAAGAAAAAATAACCTCTTTCAGTTCAGAAAAGAAAAGAAAAAATAACCAGAATTTCCCCCCTTTCAACTCAATAAAAATGTTCAGAACAAACGTTACCCTCTCTCTTTCAATTTAGAAAAAAAAGATTGAAAATAAAAAGTTCCACCCTTCAACTCCATAAAAATACTAAAAAGAAAAAATTGCATGAAAAAAAATAATAATTCACCAAAATTTCTTTACTTCCAACTGTATAAAAATCTTAAAAATAAAAAATATCCTTCCTTTAATTCATAAAATATTCAGATCCAAAATTTTCTCCTTTCGAAACTGAATAAAAATGATAAAAAATACCCTCTTCCAAGTCAGAATAAAAATAAATAACCAGTTTCGTTCTTTTCGTTCTTTTAAAATTAGAATTGCAAGATCCAGAGGTTTTTTTTTATACCTAACTCTTTTTCAGTTGAGTTATTTTAATTTTAAGTCGTTTCAAATAAGGGACACCCTGTGTACATTTATTACAGTTCCATTGTCAAAGAGGGGTCTGAAGACGGCCGACAATGCGTTACGTAATTTGAGTATGGCCCCTAATTAATTATTCGATTGTTATTTATACATCAAAACTCAAGACTTTCACCTACAAACTAAAAAATGTTTTAATGTAAAATTAAAAAATGGTAACGTTCAAAGTTTAAATTTACAAGCATTCTGAATTTGGTAAAGATTTAAGGCTCTCTATTTTAAACAATTCAGCCTCAAATGGTTTATTTTGACTATTTGATGTATAAAAATTGATCAATTGAAATACGTAGGCACATAATTCTGAATATTTTGGTTAAATTTTGTGTTTTAATTTAAAAATTTCGAATTTATTGGATTAAAAAAAACATGTTATACTGAAAGAATATTTTAATACGGTGTGAAATTGAATAAAAGCGTTTATTTATGAATCTATTGATTTAAACTAACTATAAGTCTTTTAAAATGAATTTTGAAATTAGAAATGCCCAGGGTTACCGAAAATGTTTATGCTACGCTCACCGAATTTCGGTGAACACAGACAATTCCTTTAAATTTCTTTAAATTGAAAATGTTAGCTTAAAAACGAAGATCTAAAATAAATGTTTAAATAAAAGATTTTAGAATTAAGCAATGCAAACGGAATGATTTCATAATTGAATAGCTAACAATTGAATTTAATTATTTGAAAAAGTTGAAATCTAAGTGATCGGATAGATTTTTTCCCCACAAATTTGTAAAATTCACGGTCAAAAAATAAATTCATTAAAATTTCTCGGGTAAAAAAGAGAGAAATAGTATAGAAAGAAAGTACTCTTACCTATCGGGAAGAGGTGGTTTCGGAGGTGGACTGGAATCTCTTAAGATAGATTCTGAACTATGTGAACCTCGAACTAAGCTGCTTGATGTGGCTGCCTGTTCCAAAATTTGTCTTTCTCTTGGTGTTAATGGAATGTCGGGTAGAGAATTCCTTTGAGCTGTCAACTCAGAATTATAACCCGATGTTCTGAAACGGATTAAGTTAATTAATCATTAACAATTGCTCAGGATGAATAACTTTACTTGAAAAGAGTTTGAACTTATATAGGAAGAGTAAAACACGAATTTTATGAAAATAATTAAAATTTAAATATTTCTTTATGTGTTTATGGAAAATTGATTATTTTGCAGAGTCGAATTAGAAATAATAGCTTGTATACTATACCTATTATTACTTGCAGCTATTGGTGGCGGTTTTTGTCTATTAGAAATTTTCTCTTGTGCGAGAGTGACCAGGTTTTTAACAGCATCCTCGACTAATCCAATAACGTGGTTGACATTTCCTGTATCCAACGCAGAAGACTGATCTCCATGTAGCAGCACATCGTCACAAAGTTTTAACAACTGTGCAAGTGCTTGGTACACTTGATTAGTAGCCGAGCCCAAAGTTGAGCTAAAATTATAAATATTACTAAACTAAATAAATAAAATAATGAATTTGATTATTTTGATATTAAAACTTTATATTTTTGACTTAGCCCTCTAGTTCTCTTGACAACTATTTCTTCATTCATAATGTATTCCCTATGGAATAACATGACCTCCTTTTCTTATAATCTTTCCACCTATATGTTTTATATTATCCTTACCATTTATAACCATTCACATAAATCCTTATATCACGCGAGCGAAAGCGTATCCACATCTTAATCTACTTATAATTTATACCATTACATAACCATTACTTATAAATCTTTATGCTTCTAGTCTAAGAGATACCATTTCCTTATTCTTTCACTTCTCTTCTTTCTCAAATTTTCAATTTTTTTCACAACCATTCTTTTCATTCGCTCCTCTAATGAGTCTAACGCTTTGACCAACACCTTCTCCTTTATCCACTGCTTACCCAATCCATCCATCCCTAGAATCCTTACCAAATTCTGTTGCCAGCTTCTTTTTCCTAACTGTTTCATTACCCTAGCGCTTGTTCTATTCTTTCTCTCGCATGAGCTCTGTGATCTCTATTTGTTATCAAGGTACATCCCAAATATTTAAACTCCTTTACTTTTCCTAACTTTACGCCCTACCATCACCCTGTCCATTCTTTCTTTCTCCCCCTCCTTTTCTAAAACTCCTTATATTTGTCTTTTCTACATTTAAATTCAACTTTTCCTTGCCTAAGTATTTCTCCGCTCATGTAATTAAGCCTGCCCTGCCTTCTTCATCCTCAGCCATACTTCCGCGCATGACAGTGGATATATCTTTTTTTCCCATCCTAACTTCTACCCATCCTTTTCTCTTAATTTCTTCTTCTAAGTCTGAAATTAATATATCAAATGCAATTGCTCTCCGATATCTACTCTGATTTTTGTCCCTTTAAATGTTTCCGATATTATCTTTATTAAACCCTCTTGTATCCCCCTTTTCACCATAAATTGTTTTATCTTGACGCGGTCCAGTGAGTCAAACGCAGCCTTTAAATTCTCGAACATTGCTAAAATTGTCCCTTTCTGCAGTTTAATCTTTTTATTTATCAAATAATTCAGAACATATATGCTGTCTGTCGCCCCCATTCCTTTCCTAAAGCCTGTCTGATTCGGTGGCTCTATATTTATTTCCTCAACTTCTTTCTTCAACCTCTCACATACAACAGTTAAATATACTTTATACAATGGTGGCATTAGCATCACTCTTCTTAACCTTCAAGCTTCTCTTATTTGCCTTTCTACACTATGGGTACCACTATTCCCTCTTTCCATAACTCTACGGCCACCCCTCTCCTCTCCATACTCTATATTGCACATTATCCATGCCTATTCCTTTAGTGCTGTCTCAAGTTTTAAGCGTTTAAAATATTTAGAAATTTTTAACTTTGCACTTATTAATATGAGTTTATTAATGATTGAAATAATATCATTTCTAAATTAAATATTTTGAACATTGAATAGTTCAAAATTACACATTCGAAAGTAAATAATGAATTTTTAATCCCAAAGATTTCAAAGGAATTTCAAAACAATACTAAAAATGCAAAAGATTTCAAGGAATTTAAGGAGATTTTAAATTATATTATAATATTTCATGTGATTTGAAAAGATTTTAAGGGATTTTAAAAATATTTCCGAGAACTCAAAGGATTCCCATGAATATTCAAAAGTTTTTTAAGGGAATTTTCAAAGATTTCAAAAGATTTCATGGTATTTCCTTCAATTAAAGGAAATTCTTTATAACCGAATACAAATTTGTTGGATCCTTTACAATAAATGAAATCAGTGGAAATCCCTTGTAATTTTTAAAAACTCTGAAAAAATACTTAAAACTTCAGAAAAAAACTTAAAGTATTTAAAATCCTTCAAATCCCTTCAAATTATTGAAATAAAGTCGAAATTCTTTGAAATTGTTTTACCTAAAATTATCCAAACACTTTCAAATCTTTTGAAATCCATTAAAGCTTTTGAAAACTCTTGGAAATAACTTGGATTCTTTAAAAATATTAAAAATCGTTTAAAAAATCC
>JAWWLR010000166.1:10817835-10828870 GCA_035041075.1 Acraspis erinacei | reverse complement strand
TCTTGACAAAACTTCCCGCGACTCCTAGATTATCGATTGAAACCCAGAAGTTTAAGTAAACGTCAAAAACATTTCTGACCTAGTGCAAAGACCCTCCACTGCCCTAGACTAGAGGAAGTAAAAATAAAATAAACCACGCACAATAAATCAGGAGAATCAGGAAGGAAACTGCGAAAGGAAGAAAAATCTTGCTCCCGCCCAAGGTACACACTTTTGACATTTTACGTCCGGCGTCTTTCGTGGCCAAACACTGTGCATGTCGATTGTTGTCGACCCTCATTGTCACTTGAGATAAAAAGCGTGTTCCAGATCCTCGAGATAAAAACGCAAGGTTCATACCTGCGACGATTTCAGATAGCGAAAATATAAATTCTCGGTTGACAACTCACACAGGCCCAAGTTCCTGGAAATCTCGACCCGATACCTACGACTAGAAGTGCCTTCGCACTCGCAGATTTTGTCTCTCACTTACCTGTGCATTTTTCTGACTTGGGCGTTGACGCCATCATTCTCCCGTCTCTCGTTCTCGCCAAGCACAACACTATCTCATTTTCGCGACCGGCAGCCCTGTAATCCACGCACTAACCGCGATTTAAATCTAATGTAAACTCGACGTGCACCGCTACATTTTCGTTTGTCAACCATTTTCATCTGATCGAGCTCGCATCTGCCATCTAGTGGCGAGTGTTGAAACTCGACGAGAGTGCACGAGAATGGAGCAAGCCCGTCCTGGCCTGTCACTTGCTTGACATTTCCGGATTTTCCACCCAAAAAGTCACAAGCAAGCGAGTTATTTGGAGTTCCTGAGGTTTGCCGACCTGAATTTTCTGGGTAAAGCAAAAGTGCATTATTTTTCTAAAGAAAGGACGGGAAATAGAGAAGTAATTAGTGGAAAAATAGTGCGTGGACAGAGTGTACAGTCTGAGCAAGTAAAGCACGTGGTGTAGTGTACAGTCGAGACAATAAGTTTTTGAACAATAACAATTATTTGCATTTGAAGTTCTGTGAACTTTTATTTGAAGTGTATTTTCAAAGGATTTGTGAATTGAAAGGAACTTTAGGACTTGAGTTCTTGATGGACAGCCTTTGAGAAGGTGAGCACTTTTTAATCTAATTTTCTTGTTTCGAACATCTATATCCCTGCTGAAAGTAGAAAGATTAAAAGTGATAAAAATTGGGGGATAGGAAAAAATATAACTATTCTATCTATCTCGATGGGGTATAGTACAGTAGAATCTACGACACTTCTCGTTTCGCGATTTCTCCTTCGTCCCCTTGCCATCACTCCTGTTCGCTTCCCCTACAGCCCCGAAAACGAGAAGTGCCGTAGAGTCTACTGTATCTATATTTTCCTGTATCCTTTAGATAGTTTAGATTAAGTTTCTAGTTCGAAACTCTTGTTATATAGGACTCTTGTCTTTTTCTATCCCTTAGTCTATCTATCTATTAAGAATTTCAATCTCTTGATCATCTATATTTCGTAAACCAGGACCCTAATTTTTTTCTATACTCCATTCGAATTTTTGTCAATCTCGTTTTCTTTATCATCTTCTATTTCGTAGTGCAAGGCACGCTGTGCGAGGCATAACGCACGCATACTGGCATCACCTGTCGCAATGCTGTGATGGGTAGTTAGAGTTCGTGCGTAATGCGTCTCATATCGCCATCACGGCGTACTTCACGTATGAATTCGTATGACAGTCTATCTGCAACGCACGCGTGCGATTATGCTGCCTATAATTAATCATTATTCCCATAATAATCATCTAAAACAATCCTAGCTATATTTCGAAATTAAAATATTTGAAATCCCCTCATATGAAGAACATAATAAAAATGATTAATCTGCCTTTTCCCGAAACAAAATGTGAAAAATTTCCAAACATTTTTTCTAACTTTTTATATTACTTTTGTTTAGCTGGAGAATTACCAACGACAAAAACAAAATTTCGAGGCAAGGAAAAATTGCAATTAATAAAAATGCTTATTTCGTATTTAAGTAATATTTTGAAAATTCCCAATTTGAATTTTAAATAAGTTTTTTCTTAAATGAAGTAAGTAAAATTATAATTTTGACTTACTTGTCATAACTGCTATTTGTAATTTTAATTGCATACAATTTAAAATTACTGTTCAGAAATTTGTTGAAGTATTTGCAGAAATGCATCTTTAATGATTAAAAGAATTTTTCTAACTTTGAGTACTTTTTTTTAATACATTAATTAATCTGTAACCTTTAATTTAATTTTTATCAATTTTATAATTTTTGATCAAAATTATAATTTTGATTTACTTATTTTTCATAACTGCAATTCGTAACATTATTTGCATAAAATTTAAAATTACTGTTTAGAAATTTGTTGAAGTATTTGCAGAAATGCATCTTTAATGTTTAATCGAATTTTTTAACTTTGACTCGCACGCGTGCGAGTCATTACGCTATCATTGTGCGCGCACATTGTTATCTGGGCAATATACGAATTTAAATCCTTTTCTATCTCAGGGTATCCAGCGATCTTGAAAACCTAGATTCCTCCTTGAATTTTTTGTTTAACTTTGAAAACCTGGAAATCTCCTGGAATTTTTCACGAGAACCTTGAATTGATTTTTCTTTTCTTTTAAAACAGTTATTTTGTTGAAATGGGAAAATTAATTAAAATTTTTGAGTGTATTCTGAAAGAAACATCTCTTTTATAGGACATCTTGCTAGTGAAAAGTTTTTTATTTACCAATATATAATTTATGTTTTGCCCATTGCTGAATAAATAAAGATATTTCTAGGCATCGTTTGTAGACTTTACCAATTATTTATAGTTTGCAAGGAACAGACTTTAATATTGTGAGTAATTCTACAAGTTTTTAATTTCGTCTCCGGTAATATAGGATGGTAAAGTATAAATTTTATTGAGATATTCAATTTACAAATTATAAAAATTATTAATTGAAAATTTCGATGAAAATTCGGAGTTAGAATGAGACATAGCGATTCAACGGATTTTTCAGGAGTTTCACCACTCGGGTTTCGAGTGTAGACCATATTGCAAAACATTACTAAAGATGACCAAATATTTGAAATATTGAAAAATATTTAAAAGGATTTTGATCATTTTACGGATTTCAAAGATTTAAAAAAAGATGTGTACACGTGTCAGGTTTCAAGCTTTTGAAACTTTTAAAAAATTTAAAGGATTTCAATGGTTTGAAAAGGGCTACAGTATACCAGGTTTCAAAGATTTTAAAACATTTCGAAGATTTTAAACTACTGCAAAACGTTTTAAAACCCTTTAGCAAATTTGAAAAGATTTCACTAAGATTTGAAAGAATTCAGTGATTTCAACGAATAAAAAAAGATTTTACAAACAAAGATTTAAGAAAAGTTTTACAAATATTTAAACTGATTTGCAAAGATTTGGGAAAGGCGTGATTACAAATATTTCTAACCTTTCAATAGATTTTAAATTTTTCAAAACATTTCAAAGATTAAATTTTTTCAAATAGGCATGGTAAACTAGATATTTGAGATAGAACAAGATTGACGTGGATAGATAAAGGGTAAGATGAGATCGATAAAAGGGGATTGAAAAAAGATAGACGTGAATTTAGATTGACAAAGAGATTAGAAATATTTTAATATTTTCAAATGAATACAAAAGGTTTTGGAAATATTTCACAAATATTTGAAAGATTTCATAACAATTTCATAAAAATTGAAAAGAATACGAGAATATTTTAAACGATTTTAAATATTTCAATGATTTCAAACTAACACGAGAGATTTCGAAAATATTTATAAGTTGTTCAGCTAATTTAAATGATTTCAACAAATTTGGAAAGATTTCAAAAGATGTCAAGGATTTTAAAGGAATACAAAAACTTTTACAAACAACGGTTAAAGAAAGCTTAGACAGATATTTCAAAGATTTCATAAAAACTTCACAAAAATGTCAGATATCAAGGATTTTAAATATCTTACAAAAATTTAAACAGATTCCAAAAGATTTCATATAAATTTCAATATTTCACATAGAAATTAAGTACTTCGAGAGATTTCAAAGAGTTCACAAAGATTTCAAGGATTTCAAAGACGACTCATGTATGTTCGCAAAAAATTAAGAATTTGCTTATGTTTATGGTTCTGCTTTCTTTAAAATTTTTTAGCTAATAAAAAGTGAAATGGTAAATTTTTTAAATGTATAAAAAACGGTTATTTCAATATTATAAAAAAGGATGTCTGGATATCGCTGGACAGCCTGATCTCGTGCTCTATCTTTGGTGACAGATTACTGTAATCTTTTTCTGTCTCTCTAAAGTAAATTTCAATCTTTTTCTATCTCTTTCATGGCTGAATGCTCATCTTTTTCTATCAAATCTATCTATCTATCAAATCTATCTATCTATCTCAATATATCTCTTTATTGTTATGTAACATTTTTACTAATCTTTTGAAAAATGTCGGTTTTAATTGACCCAATTGTTTAAATTGTTGTGAAGAATTTTTATATTGGCATTAGGGTCTTGTGAATCTACTTAACTATAAACCATGCATTTCTTAAAAGGTTAAAATTGGTTTATAATTAAGTATAAGATTCACAAGACCCTAATGCAAATATAAAAATTCTTCACAATAATATCTCTTTATACTGCAAATTTTAATCTCCTAAATATATTCTCAGCTAGTATCTGAGGAAGAGAGAGAATATATATATATATATATATATATATATATATATATATACCTGCAAAAATTACCCTTCGATCGGAATAGAGACCAGGTCTTACTATCACTGAAATTATTACAATCATTATAATTGATTATAAAATGCGAATATTTATGAGCGCTCATTGTTGTAACATTACAAAGGAAAGGCTGAACAACATCCAAATATAAATTGAGCTTAGATTATTTTTTATAGTTCCACATCTTCTTCTTCATCGTCGCTTCTGGCGTCAAGCCTTTTATTGGTCAATAATGAGAGATCGCCCCCTCTCATATGTTCTTTTCACAAGTCATATTCTCGACGGTGGGCATCTCATCGTATTCAGACAAGCTTTAAACTGTACAATCTTAAGTAAAACTTAAACAAGAAGATACTGTAGAAGAGGGTTAGAAACTGAAAAAGGGATTGAAAATATAGGCAGGAATTTAGAGTGACAAAGAGATAGAACAAGATTGACGTGGATAGACAAAGGACAGGTTGAGATCGATAAAATGGGATTGAAAAAAGATATACGTTAATTAAGGTTGATAAGGAGATAGAAAAAGATTTATATGAATAGACAAAGTATAGGATGAGATAGAGAAGAGGGTATTGAAAAAGATAAATGTGAATTTATATTGAAAAAGAGATGGAAAAAGATAGACGTTGGTAGACGTATGATAGGGAGAGATAAAGATGAACCGATTAAAAATGATAGAGAAAAGGGTATTGCAAAATACAGACGTGCATTTAGAATATTTAGATTGACAGGGAGACAGAATGGGATACATTGTCTCTTTCTCTTTCTATCATAAAGATTAAAAATGATTAAAAAATATAGGATTTCTATTTTTTTACTTTGAGCAGGGATATTAAGGGTTGCAGTTTTCATAAATTTTTATATTCTTATAATATACTGGTATTTTTAATATAGTAATAAAAAGAGTTGTAACTCAAAACCAGATAACTGATTCTCAAAAGAAACGTAGATCCTTAATGAAATTATTTTTAGAAAACAAAATGTATTAATAATAATAACAATAATAAGTATTTAGTTTTACAAACTTGCAATTTTATCATTTCTTGAGCGCCTAAAACGTTAGACCGTTCGACACGCTATGTGTAGACCGAAATCAAAAAGTGTGCACATTTTTTTATGTACTGGAAAATTAACTTTATTTTCAAAAAAAAATTGAAGTAAGTTTTTTAACTATGTAATATTTTAAAAGTATTAAAAATGAACTTCAATGCTTATTTAAACTGTTGTTCTTTAATCTATGCATTATCAACGTTCCAATTTATTTATCGACAGTTCATTCTTTTCGGTTTAAAATTTTACTATTTAATTTTTTTATAAGAATTCATATTTTTTGGTCAAAAATTTAATTATTTGTTTCAAAATTTAATTATTATAATGATAATTCAACAATTTGGCAACAATTGAATCAAAAGTTGGCTTTTTGGCTTGAAAGTGAAACAATTTGATTAAAATTATTATTTATTTTTTTATAACAAAATTCTTAATTGAAAATTCATCTTTGTGTAGAAATTTCACCTTTTTCGTTAAAGATTTATAATTGTAGTTAAAAACTTATCTCCCTGGTTGTAAATTGAACAGCTTTGTGAAAAATTTGTTTTTTTTTTCTTGTTTAAAAACTAATGTTTTTTAACTGAAAAGTTAATTTTTTTGTTGAAAATTCACATTTTTGAGTTGAAAATTCGTGTTTTTAAATTGAAAATTCCATTTTTTAAATAAAACTTTAAATATTCTAATTTTGCTTAAAAAATATCCTTTTTTAGTTTAAAATTAAACCATGATGTTGAAAATTCTTTTTTTTTTGTAGAATAATGATCTTCTGGATCGAAAATCCAATTAATTGGTTAAAACTTTATGTTTTTTGTAAAAAATTGGTATTTTTTAGTAAAACATTAATCTTTTGGTTTAAAAATTTAACGGTTTGGTTAAAAATGTATGTATTTTGTTACAAATTCATCTTTTTAAGTAGAAAATGAATCTTCTTGATTGAAAATTCATCTATTTGGTTATAATTTTATGTATTTTGTTGAGAATTGGTATCCTTAAGTTGAAAATTAATGTTTTTGTTATAGATTCAACTTTTTTGTTGAAAATTCATTTTTTTTCGTTCGTTTCGACATTTTTTTAAATAAAAATATTTTGTACTTAAAATACAAATATTTTTTAGTTAAAATATCAACTTTTTTCATTTTTTGTTGGGACTTCACCCTTTTTTATTGAAAATTCAACTACTTGGTTGAAAGTTGAACTGCTTTGTTAATTCCTAAGAAACAGTAAGATTGTAACAAATACCCTTTCCCTTCCCATATCGTGTTTTGTTATTTTTGGATGAACCCTAAATTAATTCACAAAAAAAAATTTGTCGGAAAAAATTACGTATATAAGAGGAGGGGGATCGAAACATACAGAGCCTAACAAAGGAGGGTACTTGGTTCAAAATAAAAAAAAATGTTTATTTAATTTATGGACGGCCCATAAGAAGGCTTGTCATTGCAAAAGATTGGAGAGTTTCCAGTTAAATGTGAATCAAGCAATTATTCAAGTCATACAAATCCCTAAAATGAGATGAAAAAATTCAATTTTTTCAAAATTTCAAAAGTCAACATTTCTACGACATATGTTAAGAAGATTAAAAATTAAGTTTCTCAATAACGGCATAAATATTAAGTAAAAAACTTTTTTAAACATTATATTGGTCATGAGGTTATGACGAAAAGTGTTCTTACATTTTTTTATTGCGGTTTTCTTTTAGTTTATTTTTCAGCAATAGCATTTAAATGAGGCAAGTATTTACTGAGATGATTCAGTTTAATGGAAAATCCTATCAAATCTTTTGCATTTCATTTTTTACGGATGTTTCTAAACGTATAGTATAAATCTTTTTGAAATTTGATTTGAGGCAGTGTTTCGCTGAGTGAAATCGGTGAAATATCGATTGATTATTTGTAATTTCATATCTTATTTCATGGGTTCGAAAAAAATGCAGAATTAAGAATTGGAAAGGATTGAACTTTCTCAATCGTTTTGAATGCAAGCCTTCTTACTTGATAAGCAACTCCATGTTTACCATTTTAACAGAGAATTTATGTCGTTGCAGAAAGTCGATTCAACAACTATTCTCAAATTCAATAGTGCCAAGTACTTTTGAAATCACCCCACCATGGGTAATTCTGGATTAAAGCAGCACTACGACACAGCGAAGAAAACTGGAACCTTGACCCTCTCAAAAAGGAAATTGGACGAGTTTCCACCGAATTTGAGAGCCCTTGCTCCATTATTACGAACATTGGACCTCTCGGAAAATAAATTTCTACATCTTCCTTCAGAATTAAAGGATTTCACTTTACTCAAGCAGCTAAATATCAGCCATAACAGACTAACCGACCTCCCGGAAGAAATGGGAACCCTGGTGAAGCTTGAATGTCTAAACGCTTCTTCCAATCAATTAAAAATGTTGCCCTTTTCTTTATCAAATTTAACACATTTGAAGCAAGTGAATCTCTCTGATAACTGCATAAAAGAATTTCCACTCATGTTCTGTGGACTGAAACACTTGGACGTTTTGGATCTCTCCAAAAATAAGTTGACGGATGTTCCAGATGCGGCTTCAGGACTTCATGTGACTGAACTTAATCTGAATCAAAACCAAATTTCAATTATTTCGAGAAAATTGGCTCAGTGCTCGAGACTGAAGACTTTGAGGTTTGAGGAAAATTGTCTGCAGCTTCATGCAATCCCTGTCACGATTTTAAAGGATTCCAAGGTCTCGATTTTGGCCCTGGATGGAAATCTTTTCGAGATGAAGCAATTTGCTGACCTGGATGGCTATGAGCAGTACATGGATCGATATACTGCTGTTAAGAAGAAGATGTTTTGAAAATAGTCACGTATTAATATTGTGAGAATGGTGAGAATGTTAAACAAGACCAGTGTAGTTAAATAAATCGTACGAGATGTTTCACTTTCAATTTTTTTGATTTCGACTTTAATGGCATTTCTACTTATACCCTATATAACTTTGATAAATCTTTCTGATGAAATTTCTAAGACGTCTTTTGTCTAATAAACATCACTAGCTTTTTCACTTTTATTAACTTATTACCTATTGTTCGCCAATGCTCTGTAAACATTTTTTATTTATAGATTATGTATGTAAATTGGTAAAAAATAGTTCATATTGAACATAAATGATGTGTATGTATATGTAACATGTGTGTTATACTTATAAATGTGAATGTGATGTACATAATTATATAAGATTGAACCACTCATCTCTCACATCAGAATATATTATTTATTTTTTGTTAAATTGTATTTTTTAATCGCCCCTGTAAAAAAGATTTCATTGAAATCCATTAAATTTAATTATGATTGTAAACTTTGAATGGTACATCGTCTTCCCATTGTATTTCAATGAAGATATGGGAAATGCCTTAATTTATTTTTTGACCGGGAATATTACAAGCTTTTAGTACAAAAATCTATCTAATCTCTTGAAATGTCACAAATTGCATACAACATGATATAATGCAATTTAAAACAAGTTTTATTTCAAATTTTTTTAAATGTTAATTTCAATTCTTAACTTATTCAACTATGAAATTATTCAATTTACAATGCGCGCCTCTAAAATCATTTACTATCAAAATTTTCCATTTTAGGTACAGTTTTTTAAAGATTTAATTAATTAAAAATTAATACCGTTTGAAAATGGAATTTTTGGCATAAAACGTATAAGGTCGATTAACTGTAAGCGTGTTGGACAATAAATTATTTTACATAATGAATCTGAATATATTAAAAAACTAAGCAATGTACAGATTTTCATTTTTAAAGTTTAAAATTGAAATGTTTCAACTCGAAAGCCTTTATGGATAAAAAAATGTAAATTTCCGATTGAAACATTAAAAACTACTTTCAATTTTTAAATAATTTCAAATTAATAGACGCATAATGAAACGCTTTTATTAGATTTCAAATCATATTCAAACCATCTTTCAGTCTTAAATATATTCCATTTTAACCCGTTCAATTTGGAAATTTTTAATTAAGGACAAGGGCAATTTTTTAATATTTAGCCATGTTAATTGTTTGAAATAGAAGGCACTGAATCTCTAAAATAATAATAATAATAATAATTTCAAACTACAATTTTGAAGCTTTTTAAAATTTTTGAAAGGTTTTAGGACCATCAAATTTATTTCGTAAGATTAATTAATTTTAAAAGAATATTTTTAAATATTTCAAAACAAAAACAAATCTTTATGAATAAATAATAATTGAAGAATTACTAATTTAGAAAGAATTGGAGTAAGTTTGAGAAATATTTCGAAATTTTGTACAGATTCAAGAATTGAAAAGATTTAAAACCATTTGAAATAAAATTGAGGTTTTATTTAAGATCGCGAGGAAATAAATTTTCTTATAAATATAAACGTATGCAATGAAATCAGAACATGAAAGGTAGTTTAGGAAGCTAATTTTGAATTGTGAATTTTTGAATGCTCGGATTATTTTAATTGAAAATAATTTTTATCTCAATTACTTGAAAGAAATCTCTTTATTTCAATTTTTTATAAAGAATGTTTCAATATTAGAAATTTTAGAAAAGTATACATATTTGTGGATTGTTTTTATTCCTGGTTGCAAATTGTAATAATCTAATTTGAATAGTTCTCAATCGACCACAAAAATGTAGATTTTTGAAGATTTTGAACAAAAAATTTAAAAGATTTTTAATTAATTGAAAACGTTTTAAAAGAATGAAATTTTTAAATTAAAATTCCCAACAAAATTGAAAAAGATATGTCATTTTTAAAAATTAATTTTAAGAGAATGTTTCATAAGATTTTAAAAGCTTTCCAAAATTGTAAAATAATAATCGGGAAGATTTTAAGGTCATTCTTTTTTACTTTGCAGTGTATATTTAAAAAGATTTTTAACCAAATTTGACTTACGCAATCAAACAATTATTAATTTGTAAGGATTTAAATTAAAATTATTCAACTTTAAATTTAAAAAGATTTCAGTTACAAACTTGTAACAATTCAATTTTCTTTCGAAACGACTGAAAAATCCCGAGAAATAAAATCGCGGCCCTGTAAAATCCCCGAAATGAAAAATTATTAATAATAAAATTCCTGAACAACTGAATTTCCGATAGAAAATTGCAAAATTATAAAAGATATGAACTAGAAAATTCCCGAATATAAACAATTGAAAACAAGTGGTGGATTGAAGATCTTGAGAAACTTGTTCCGCCTTAGGAATTTTAGCTCTGGAATTAGTAGCATTCTGTAAA
>JAWWLR010000166.1:10761231-10771322 GCA_035041075.1 Acraspis erinacei | reverse complement strand
AATTTGGAAATTTCAACTACTACAGTTTTCGTTAAGAATTCATTTTCCTTGATCGAACTTTCATCTCGTTGGATAAAAATTTAAATACTTTGTTAAAAATGTCCTTTTTTGGTTGACAATTAATTTTTTAATTGGAAATTTAATTATTTGATTTTTGGTTCTTTTTTTTTGTAAAAAATTAATCTTCTTGTTTGAAAATTCTTACCTTTGGTTTCTAGTTGAATTATTTGGTAGAAAATTTATTTTATTTTTATTCGAAATCATATTTTTGACTTAAAATTACTCTTTTTAGAAAATTCATCTTTTTGGTTGAAAAATCAACAATTTGGTTAAAAAAAATTTCTAGCAAAAAAAATCTTACGTAAGATCTTTCAATTCCCCTTACAATATATCATATGACTGTTGTTACTATTAATGTTTATAATACATTTAGAAACAAACCTTTTTTGAAATTAATATTAATAATATTATTAATATTATTTGGTAGCAGCCCGGGCACCGTTTTTCGGTATTAGAAAAAAAATTGGAATGAATTACCGTTTAGTCCTTTTTAGTTTGCTTCCATTTCTTAACAAAATTGTAAAAATAATCTTAAAATAAAAAATGATATGAGCATGGCAGGGCCGAATAGCCCACGCCCAGTTAATTTTTAATTCAATGTTGATTGTAGTATTCGATCGGCCTAACGATACGGCAGTTACGACAAATACCTCGGAAAATCTGTCCCAATTCAACGAATGAACACGTTCAGGAACCAATTGTTGCCACAATTGAACCACTTCCTCCAGACATAAAAATAAATTTACCAAGCCCGCCAAGAGCTTTTGTGTCAACATTTGCATTTCCGATTGACAATCATTCAGAAGAAGCACATAATGAACATGAAAGATCTCATGAAAGTGAAGAAACTCAAAGTGAAGAAATTCAAAGTGAAGAAAATCAAAGTAATCCTGTAGGAGAGTGATTTTTTTTATAAATATTTCGTGTATATTTTATTTTCTAGTAGTGAACTTTCAAGATACTTTTTTGGATCATTTAAAGATTTAGATTAAACATCAAAGTTTTAAAAACTCACACAAATATTGTCCTTTCTTGTATGTAATTTAGAATCAACCAGGGTGGCCCCGTTCTGATTGAGGAAAAAACTTCCCGGATTTTGCCAGTTCGTAAAAATGTGCTGAACTTCAATTTAAAGCATATAAAGTGGAACTATCATTTTCAATGCTCTAAATTAAAATTAATTCTCCCTATCAACTCACGTTAATAAAATATTACAAATTTTTAAAAAACTCCTCTAATCCAATACACAATTGAAAAAAAGTTCCCATCACTGATCTGAATGTTCAAAATACTAAACTTGCCCCTGTCCTCTGAATAAAAATGCCAAAAGAAAAAAATGGCCTATTTCTATTGAGCAAAAAGAACCAAAACTGGCTCTCTTTCAACCCGAAAAAAATATTTAAAATAAAAAATCATCTACCAATGCAGCACAAAGATTTTTTTTTAAATTGCAACCATTTAACACAATAAAAATGCTAAAAGATCGCATATTTCAATTCAGAAAAAAAAGAACTAAACCAATTTCATTTCTTCAAAGGTTATAAAAGTTTTAAAAATAACAAACTTTCCCTCTTCAAAAAAACTAACAACCATTAAAAACCCTCTCTTCCAACTCAATACAAATGTTAAAAATAAAAAATTATACTTTGATTGAAATGTCGATTATTTGACATAAATTTGAACTACTTTGTAAAAAAATTAATTATTTCTATTAGGGATTCTTAATTATAGTTGAAAGTTGAACTATTTGCTTTTAAATTAGATCATCTTTTCGACATGAGAATTCGACTTTTTTTGTAAATAATTCGTCTTTTTGTTTTTAAAATTAAATAATTTTTTTAAATTCATGTGTTTTGTTCAAAATTCGTATTTTCTTACAGAACTTTAATCTTCTTGGTAGAAAATTCACTTTTTTGGTAAAAAACTTAACAATTTTGTTGAAATTTCGTTTTTTGCATAGGTTAAAAATTTAAATATTTGGTAGAAAATTCTGGTATTACTCTGTAAAACTGTCTTTTTGGTAGAAAATTATTCTTGTTTGTTGAAAGTTCAACTTTTGGTTCATAATTCAACTATCTTGTTAAAAATTCTTCTTTCTTGATTGAAAATGATCTTTTCTGTTAAAAATACATCTTTTCCGAATTAAAAGTCCCATGTTTTCTTCAAAATTCGACTTTTTAGTTTAAAAAAATTACTTTTTTGTTGATCATGCATCTTTTTATGGTTGAAAATGAAATTTTCCTTAATGAAAATTCAACTGCTTTTTAAAAAATTTGGCTTTATGTCTTCGAAATTCAAATATTTGATGGAATTTTAAACTTTTTTTGGTTGAAAAATCGAACATTTGATTGAAAATACATCTTAGTATGTTTAAAACGAAACTATTTTGTTAGACATCATTTTCATTTTACTCTTTGTGAATTCAAACAAATCTGCGGGCAATATACATAAAACTAAAAAAAAATTCCTATGCATTTTTGAATAACCTAAAGAACATTCATTTTGGAGTATTATATTCAGAATCCTTAAAAACTCAATGTCTAAGACTTGAACTCGTTTAACGTTAATAACATCAATCGAAGCTAAACTCAGAATTGAAAAATGGTTATATTTTAATTATTTTATTTATTAAACATTAACCATAATACAAAGTGTAAAAAAGAACTTGCAGTTAGCAGTTGCCATTGACTCGGTGATAGTGCTCAAAGTCATGTCTTCTCATGAAAAATTGCAGGATCCATTCTTCATTTGGAGTAATTAGCATTTATATAATGGAAGAGAAACACCAAGAAGAAGAGGGTGACTCCAAGGATATTTGCAAAAATAGCGAGTTGCACGTCCGTGATCATCTTGAACAAAAAACACCAAATGTTTAGCCGAGTTCAAGAATCTAACCTATAAATTTTTCTATTACAATACGTTTTAATTTCAGCACACTGATTATTCATAAAAGTAGAATGAATTTTCTAAATACCTTGTTTTTTTTAAAGATAAGTTCGCAAAAACGTGGGAGTTATGACAGTTTTTGACAAACAGCAGATGTGGCTGACGTGAGTATATTTACGTTTTTACGTGGCCACTTTTGATTCCTAGAACGTGAAAACATCAATGAAAATCATTCATACCAATTGAAAACTTTTAGAACGATTTTTGCCTGTGAATAGACCACCAATCCCTGATGATTATAGAGAAGAAACGACGAATCAGAGTGGAGGACTAGAATCCCGGTTGGTGGTACTGTATGAGAACCGGAAGCAATTGATTACAAGTGGATTGGCGGCCTTATTGATTTTTACTAGAATTTACTTGAATTAGTTTAAATTCAGGCAGACTAAATTAAATTCCCTCCAATCCAATCGAATTCCTTTCAATTGATTTTCATCAGTAGAAATGCCTTTATATAATTTTCAAATCAATCTTCTAACTTCAATATACTACTTTTCCAAAATTATAGTAACATTTCATTAAATTATTTGGAATTTACTCGAATTTTATTGAATTCCTGATAAAATTGGTTAAAACTCTAAAATTATCAGTATATTCTCAATATCGAGGAGAATTTTCGGATTTTAACAACTCTGCTCTTTGACACCAGATGTCCCTCACGACTACTTTCCTCGATAAAAACTAGTTTTTCAATCTAAAGTCCTTGTTAAATCGTCAAAATTGAATCAAAGTCTCTGATTGAAGTTAAATTACCAAAATACAAAATAAAGTGTAAATTATTGTCCCGAGTTATCAAAAAACTTTGCCGAAAATCTAATTTATTTTACTTTTTTTTTTTTGTTGGAAAGTTTAGGACTGTAAAGTTTAAAGAAACTTTGGCCAAATGAAAAGTTTCAAGAAGCTTTGGAAACGTTTCAAAGTTTCAAACGAGGGAAATTTTAAAATATGATATTAAGTATTAAACTTAAGCATTCAATTTATTTCAATTCAATTTATTAATCGCATACTATACAGAGTTTTGCGTTTTCCCCATTTTTCATCCTTTTGTCATTTTCCGCTTAATGCAAAGTGAATTATTAGAACCAAGTAAAAATCATGTTTTTGACTTGAAAATTGAATATTATAGTATTATACCATTTTTCTAAATTTTTTGAACGGTTTTTTTAAAAAATAAAATTAATCTCTTTTGATAGAAAATTCATGTTTTTTGTTTAAAAATGGAACTGCTCCTTTAAAAATTAATTTGTTTTGAATGAGGAATAAAGTATTTTGTTAAAAAATCGTCCTTTTGAACGAATCCAACTGTTTCTAATTTAAAATAAAAATATTTTTTATTAGAAATATATTTTTATCAAATTTTTCGTTTAGAATTAATATATTTTAGTTGAAAGATCAAATATTACCTTTATTGTTGAAAATTCATATTTTTTGTTTTAAAATTCAACTACTTATCGCTAGAAAAATAACTTTTTGGGTTAAAAATTCAACTATTTGGTTGCAAATTAATTTGTTTGTCGTTGAAGTTTCATCATTTTAGTTAAAAATTAATTTCTTTAACTGAAAATAAAACATTCCAGTTTTTGTGGAACATTGGTCCTTTTTATATAAATTTATATTTTATTTTATTTTATTTTTTTCAAATTTTATTTATATTGTGTAGAAATTATAGAGATTTTTATAGAAATTTTTTGTTAAAAATTGATCAGTCAGGTTGAAAATGTAACTATTCTATTTTTGGTTAAAAATTTAACGATTTTGTTGAAATTGCGTACTTTTGTGACTTGACATTAACTTTACAAAATGAAAATTTAACTATTCTATTTTTGGGTTGAAAATTGATCATATTTAGTTGCAAGTTTGCATTTTTCGATAGAAAATTAATCTTTTGGTTTGAATATTCAACTAATTTTGTTGAAAATTCCTTTTTTTATTTGATCAATTTAGTTTAAAATACATTTCTTGAACTGAAAATAGAACATTCCATTTTTTGTGAAAAATGTATCTATTTTATACAATTTTATTTATTTGTTTATATGTTATAGAAATTAGAAATAACAGAATGTTTTACATATATTCTTGGTCAAAAATGCATCTGCTTGATTGAAAATGCAAATACTTCTTAGAAATTAAACTGTTTTATTTTTTAATTCAATCTAATACTAATATGGTGAAATTTCCGAACATTTCAGTGAAATTTTGAATGTTTCAGTGAAAGCAGTGATCACATCCCTAGCTAGGAGGAAGGGGAGGATAGGTGCACTGCAGCGCCTTAGCGGTTATTCCCGAACTAGAGACAATCAAGACTCGACACGTTGCAGTCCTTGTTGCACCTTCGATAAATTTTTCTCGACGGAGAACTGAGAAGCTTCTCCACCCCCACCCCTATCGCGAGTCGCGACCACACTTACACTTCCGTCCTTGTGTGTCCTTGTTTCACAGCGATCCTTGTTCAACGCCTATGCTTCTGCAAGCGTGTTGTGGCCTGTTTAACACTCGTTCTAACGCGAAAACAATTGTTGTTTTCGCGCACAAGTACTAACCGGGCTCAATAGCTCTTTCGGTCTCGTAAAACGCGTCCGAGTTTCTTCGCGTAGCGAACAAAAAGTGAAAAATCGGCTGGAAAACTCGAAAGAGCAGTTGGCGTTCTACGAATCCTGTGTTGTGGTCAATACAGTCGTAGGAGACTCACTCGTAAACATGAATCCCCGCGAGTCTTATTCTTTTCCCTTAAATTTTTCCAAACGAAATCATTCGTCGTGAATAAATCATTCGATGCATCACAAATCCGCATCGTACAAGACTTCGATTCGAGTATTTATTGAAAAATTCTTTTTGCTTTTCGTGAGCGATCAAAGTGGCTCCCGTGGAGGTTGTCGATCGCAACAGCAAAATTGGCTCTAACACGGATCCCACAATGGTCATACGGTAAGGAGAAATTTTTGGTGTCTATCGCCCTTTTTCAGGTAGAAACTCGCCCCTGTGTAAAACCATTTTCCATAGGAAGTGAAGTCCCTTATTAAATCAGGCCTGCCGATAATTGGATTTTTTTGTGCTGCTTTCTGCGAAGCACCTGCTCTGAAAAAAAATTTAGTCTCAAATCATTATTGTGAACTATAAAATCAATTTACTGGAATAAGTAAAACGGGAACACTAGAGTTTAAATTTAGAAAACTAGTTCTAGAGTGAGTTCTGTAATTTGAGGAGTTTATAGAATAGGGAAAGCATGTAAATGTTATTTTTATTAAGAAAAATTGCTCACCAGCGTAAAGGACGCCACACGGAGGAGACAAATTTCGTTTGCATTTCTCGTTTTCCTTTGGAAATAACAGCTGTTTATAGAATTTCTTCAAATTGTTAACTTTTCAGCAATTTTTTAATATTTTAAATTCAGGTTTAACTCGTATTGTCAAGTCATTGAAACAAATACGCAATTTAAAAATTGCGCAAACAGTTTTATCTTATCTATTGCAATTCGCACTTGTATTTTGTCAAATTTTCCAATGTTGCATTTAAAAAATAAACATAAGTAAACAGGGAATCTGAGGATGATTATTATAAGTTTTGACTTTAGACGCCCTTTTGTTGAAAAATGCTTCAAGTATCACTTATTCATGAGTTAAAATAGCTTAAATGGAAGAATTTTCAAAAATGATGCTTTGTTCATGAGAATCAATAATAAACGAGTCTGAATATTTATTTAAATATTGATGCATTAATGCAAGAATCAGGATGTCAGGGGCGAATCAAGACGCCAAGTTTAGAGAACATCTTTTAATTTTAATTTATACTAGCATCATTTGAAAGAAAGAAAAACACATTTAACACAGACTAAAAATTTTGTATAACTTTTTATTTGTTCAAAGTTCTTGGACATCTAAATTCGAGGTCGAATTCTGATATTTGAGAGCAAGGAAATACGTATTATCAGTTTGTCTTTAAAGTTAAATAATTATAATTTTGTTAAGATTCTTGAGAAAATTCAAAAAGATTTTTGAATATTTCAGATGCGTCAAAAATTTTTTTGTAAATATTGGAATTAGTTTCGGAAAACTTTCAAAGTTTTGGAGTATTTTGGTCGATGTCTCTTAAATTCCTAAATATCTTTTGAACTGAATCCAATTTTTCTTAATGTTTTGCAAAATCATACAATTTTTTTTTTAATTTTCGTTGAATCTTAATTTAAAAAAAAATTATTTCAATTTTTCCTAGGAATTTCAAGAAAATTGCTTTATTTTCTGTATGTCTTTCAAAATTCTTTAAAAAGCCTTTGTTCGTAACATTTAAGAATTTATATTTTGTTTAAAGATTTTTTAAGTTTAACATTACACTTATATTTTTTATAATCTTGAAAATATCGCTTGAATTTACTCAAATTCTGTTTAAATTTGTAATCTTGCCAAAATTAAAATTTTGCTTTAAAATGTACACTCTTTCTAAAAAAACATTGATCAATTTTCAAAAATCTGTCCAATTTTTCAAATATCTTTTAAACTGACTAAAATTTTTCTGAAAATTTTGAAAAATCATTCAAAATTTTAAAAAATTACCCTAAACTTCGAAATTCTTAGAATTGTTTTGAGATGTATTTAAATTTCAAAAAAAAATTTGTATTGTGTTGATACCTTCCAAAATTCTTTAAAAGCTTCTAAAGTTTTTAGTTTGAAATCTTTAAGAATCTGCATTTTTTAATAATTTTTCTAATCTTTAAGTTTAAAATGATTAGTGCAGAATTTAAAAAATTGCCTTAGAATCTTTCAAATTCTTTTTTGAGTATTTTCGAAATCTTAAATATATAGTTAAATTAATTTTTCTGAATAAATAATCATTAAAAATATTCTTATGAATCTAAAGAAAATTTCTTCATTGTCTTGAAACCTTGCAAAACTTTTAAAAAGCTTCTTATTTTCGAAATTGTTTTTGAATAATTTCAAAACTTCTAAACATATCTTAAACTTATTCGAAATTTTTCTAAAATTATGCTTTAAAATCTGTTACATTATTTTTCAAATTTTATGAAATAATTTAAAATCTTTTGAAATATTTTCCAATTTCCTTTTAGAATTATTTTAAAAGCATAAAAAATCATTTGAGATTTGCACATGAATTTTAAGAACATTTTTTCTATTCTCTTGAAACCTTTCAAAATTCTTAAAAAGCTTTTACATTTTTACGAAATTTAAAAAAAATTACATTTTGTTTATAATTTTGTTAAATCTTTTCAAGTTTATAATTCTTTAGAAATCTTTTTTTTTAAGTAAAATTATTTCTAAAATTTTATTATCTTGAAGTTTGGAAAATTTTTGCCTTAAAATCTTATACATTCTGTTTTGAAATTAATTTTTCAAAATAAAGAACCATTTGACATTTTCCCAGGGATCCTAAGAATTTTATTTTTATTTTCTTGAAAACTTTCAAAATTCAGTTTACCTACAATTTTGTTAATTCCTGGAAAAAGAAAAAAAATATCTTAAAATCTTCCACTTTTTTACTACTTTTGAAATCTTATAAACTAAAATTATTCTTTTAAAATAAATCCTGAAAATTACAATTTTCCCAGAAATATTGTATAACAAAATTTATTGTCCGCAAATGTTTCAAAATTAATTTTGTAAAAACTTTAAATTTGTTGAAATTCTTCAACATAAATTTTTGTCCATAATTTAATTGTTCTTAACTCTTTATAAATATGAAACATTTTACAAATTATAGTGTGGTAGCAAAATTATTTCTCAATGTTAAAAAATCATTTACAATTAAAAAAATTCTCTTTGATCAACAATGCGTAGAAACTTTTAGAACCGTTGAAAATTCATTCACGCAGTGCCATAACAAAACAGGTTTTCGATAATAATGTGTCTGATATTTTCGAGATATTTGGTAGCATTACTTATTTTTAGATAGGATACTGAAAAGATAGGATTGTCAAGCACAAAGAACTTTTTTTATATTTCATTGGCAATGAATATGATTAGTAATTTTACAAGATGTTTCTTACAGCTCGCGATTTTTAATTTTTGTAGTCACCTATTTGAAATCAATATGAAAAACAGTGATGGACATTAAAATATTTATAGGATAATAATTTTATAGGGACAACTGTTATTCAAGAGTTTTTCCAGCGTGAAGAATATATTTTATGTTCAAGAAAATTACGCTAACTAAAGGCAGATAAATGTACGTAGCCAAAAGAATTTTGCAAGTCAGATGGAATCCTCGCATCGGAATAAAATTCTTTTAGTTGAGAGATTCCTGGTTTCAAATTTAAAATTGTAGGCAAACAGTAAATGTACAGAATTTCACAAGTTCTGTACAAGAAGAAACTAGTTTCAAATTTTCATCATTAACTTTAATTAGCATTCTATTTTTCTCAATATTCTATTTTTAAACATTAAAAAGTAATTGACATTAATTAGAAGGTATAGATTAGAACTTGAGTAATGAACCTTTTAAATGTAGTCATTTAGCGGAACATGGAGCAATTTTCGTAATCGCTGAAAATAAAATAAATGTATGTAATGTATTGTTAAATTCTTAATCTTTATTGATTTATTAGCGTTTGTTCAAAACAAGAAAGTTAGGGCTGTTCAAAAACTACGTCAAACAGACAGGGGGTAGGGTTTAACAGGTTTTGTGACGTTTTGTGGCGAAGAGGGTGGGGTGAATGCAGAATGTGATATTTGACATGGGAAATATAAATGTGAATAACAATCTTTTGAAACGCTTGAAAAAAAATGAAAATTAGTGATTTTATCTTTCAAATAAATTCCCCCATTCCGCTCTGTGCCCCTTGTTAACCCTTTAACTGCCAATGTTGCAGCTGAGCAACATTCACTATTTTCGATTTTCCTCTAATTTTCAGTTAAGGACCTTAGAATTCTGCAAAATTAATGCGTCCATTAGATCTAAGTGGCCTTATTCTGCATCTCGTAGGGTGGTTCTGAGTTATAGTTCACTCAAATTGAAACCGAGAATATTATACAAAATTAACCAAATTTTGGTTTGCTAAAATGGATCAGAAAACGACCATACACTGTTCCTGAATTTTTTCAGAATTTTTATTTAACCGGATCAAGGCTTAGCCGTTA
>JAWWLR010000166.1:10714273-10725066 GCA_035041075.1 Acraspis erinacei | reverse complement strand
CAGGTAAATTAAATTGCCTAATTCAGTTCTTGCACCTCAACTAAAAAAAATATGATGTAATCTTAAATTCCTTTCGTAGATTGTACATAAGTTTCCCGAGGTGCTAAATCTCATACAAGCGACGATAAATCAAAATCATTCATTCCTAGGATGCATAACGAAGAGAGATTCAGAAAAGCCTTCTGCAGAAAGTTCAGAAGCTGCTGAATCCAAAAATGATGATCAAGAAGAACATGAATCGTGCTCTGATTCCGGAGTTTATCAGGCCTTCCTCGTCGAATTCACCACCGAAGAAGGGAAAATTCATACGCTGGAAACAGAAAGCTCAAAGCAAGTTCGAATCCAATTTTTATATCGAGAAAAGGCGCAGAAAAATGTAGACAAATTTTTACTACTTGTTCATGAAGAGCGTAAGTATATAAAAGATCATTTTAAAACATTTACAGGGCTCGGATCGTGCGAATTTTTTCGAGTTTAAACAAAAATTCGACTAATCCACTTTTTTTCATTTTTTTCAGAATTTCGCTATACTTACTTTCAATTTTAAGCACAATGTCACTTTTAAAATTAAAATTGAAACAATCAATTATCTCCTTCACACTTTCCCCCCTATTCTCCATTTTTTAAAAAGAATTTCTCTTTTTTCCTTATATTTTAATTGAGAGTTTATTCTTTTTGATTAAAAATTTCACTATTTGGTTACAAATTTAATTATTTTGTTGAAAATTTATCTTTTTGGTTAAAAATTCATCTATTTAGTTGAAAATTCATCTTCCTTGGTTGAAAATGACCTTTTTTGTTAAATATTTAAATGTGTTCTAAACAAAATTGAAGTTTTGGCACGAAAATTCAACTATTTGGTTAGAAAATCATCTATTTTGTTAAAAATTCATCTTTCTTGGTTGAAAAATAACTTTTATGTTCAATATTTTACTATGTTTAAAAAAATCGTTTTATTACATGAAAATTAAAAAAACACGTTTCTTTTACATGAAAATTAAACTACTTGTTTCAAAATTTATCGATTTTATTGAAAATGTGTATCTTTTGATTAAAAGTCCAACTATTTGGTAGTTTATGCAACTATTTGGTTATTATTTTTTTTTTTAATTCAAATATTTGGTTGAAAAGTAACTTTTTTTGAAAATTTAGCTGTATTCTAAAAAATTCGTTGTTTATGCAACTGTTTGTGTATATTTTTTTAGTTTGAAAATTCATCCAATTGTTTAAAAGTTTAGGTTTGTTGATTGAAAACGATCTATGTATTTGTTAAAAATTCCAGTTTTCTGGCTGATAACTCCACCGTGTTCTAAAAAGTTCTTCTGTTTGGTTTGAAAATTCATTTATTTCTTTAAAAATAGGGATTTATGGTGAAGAAGTCATCTTTGGGGGGGGGGGTCCTCTGTTTTGGTTGGAAATTCATCTTTCTTGGTTGAAAATTAATTCTTTTTTTTTAATTTAACTGTCTTCTAAAAAAATCGTCTTTTTGGCATAAAACCTCAACTATTTGGTTTAAAAATCATCTATTTTGTTGAAAATTCATCTTTTTGGGTAAAAATGATATTTTTTGTGAAAAATTTAACTTTTTTCTACACAAAAATTGTGGTTTTGGCATGAAAATTCAGCTAATTGTTTCAGAATTAATATATTTTGTTGAAGATGTGTATCTTTTGATTAAAAGTCCAACTATTTGGTTGTTTATGCAACTAAAAAAAATAAAAAAAATAAAAACCTAAACTATTATGTTTTTTTAAATTCAACTATTTGGTTAAAAATTTATATTTTTAGTTGAAAACGATAAATTTGTTGTAAATTGACGTTTTCAGGCTGATAATTCGACTTTCTTCTAAAAAATTCCGTTTTTTGCCTTAAAAATGTACATATTTGGTTAAAAATGCAACTGTTTTGGGATGAGGTTTAATCTCTTTTATTACAAAATTCGACCATTGGTTAAAAATCCAATTATCTTGATCAAAAGTCATGTTTTTGGTAGAAAAAAAGACTGTTTTTTGAACATTCATCTTTTTGGATAAGAAAACTCGTTCTTTTATGGATGGAAAGTAGGTTTTTATTGAAAATTCAAATTTCTTATAAAAAATGCGTCTTTTTGCTTGAAAAATAATATTTATTTTAATTAAACTGATTGAATGAAAATTAAACTTTTCAAGATCATAATTTAACTGTCTTTTAATCAATTATTCTTTTTGTCTATAAAACTCACTTATTTGGTTGAAGTATACTCTTTTTTGATTTTGATTGTGCAAAGAATATTTAGAAATCAATGAGATGTATGTACTCTATCATAAACAAACAAATATTATTCAAGTCATTCAGTGTCTGATATTTTTTTTTCATTATAAAATCTAATCGATCCAAGCCCTGCATTTACTTTAGAATAAAATTGCTTTTGTACGAATGATACTGTTTCTTCGACAGATATTCAAATGTACACTATCATATTCGATGTGATGGAAAATGAAGACCGAAAAGTAAGAGAATTAAAATCGGAAACCTTAGTGAAAACATTTATTTGGGCGCAATGGGACTCTACGAATCAAGTTTTGTATCATATTCACCATCGAAAGCCGGCAACGAGTTTATTCTTAGATATGAGTCCTGCCGTTCTCCCTAAACCTGCAGGTACTTCGCCAACGTTAAGTGGATTCCAATTTCATGACGATCTTCCCCATGAGACGGTGGTAAGTCTTACATTATTGATATGAAAACTACCCTCACAAAAAAAAAGATGATAGCAAAATCGGTTTAGTTCTATAATAAATTTCCTATCATTTTTTATTGAATACAGGAAATTCACCGTAGAAAATCATTATATAGAAAACGATTATCGGATAATCAGCATTGGAATGAATAATAAAAAATGGAAGGAATTGATGTAAAAAGTAAAATCAAAATCCATTGAAATTCTTTGAAATCCTGTAAAATTCTGATGAAATGTGACGAGTTCGCTTAAAATCCGTAAACATATTCTGGAATCTTTTGACACTGCTTGAAATTCGTTGATGTATTTAAAACCTTTAAAGTTTTTTGGAATCCTGTAAAATTCCTTAAAATGTGGGAAATTAGAAGTCGGATAGCATGACAAATTCTTACTTTTTAGAAATAAATCCTTTGTTACTTACTTTTTGTATTCTAAATAGTAAATAATTCTTGGATATAATGCTTAACGTCTTTAGTATTAGCGATCAATTAATGATTACTTGTTAAAGAGGAATTACAAAAAACTATTTTTAATATTTTATTATGACATCTTATAATTATTAATAATATGTTGTTAGAACATAGTTAACTGAAAATTCATTTATTATTAAAATAAATAATTTTTATAATAGTTTAATAGTTTTAATAGTAATACCGAAGAAATTAAAGACTGAAACATTTATAAGTTTTTGATTATTTTTTTATCTTTTCAAAACTTCTAAATATCTCTTAAGCCTACTCGGTATTTTTCTGCAAAATTTTAATCTTGCAAAATTGACAAATTTTGCTTTAAAATCTTTTATATTCTTATACGAAATTTTAGAAATTAAAAGAGATACTTCAGGTTTCAATCATGTACAAAACTATGAATTTTGCCGACGTTTTTGAACATTGCATTGCACTTCTTCAGGAACTGCAATGTTCACGAGACGTCGGCAAAATTCGTAGTTTTCTACACGATTGAAACCCGAGCTATCTCTTTTATCATATTTTTAAACATTTTTAAAACTGCTAAACCTTCTTAATATCTTTTTAATGATTTGGATTTTTCATACATTTTTTTTTAAATTCTGCATAAATTTCTAAACCGTGTTAATTATTTAAAAATTACTCATATTTTTTCTACAATTAACAATAACAAAATACATTAAAATCTTCCGGATTCTTTTTTGGCAATTTTGGGAATCTTTTAAAATTTGTTTCAATAATCTCCTGAAATTATTTTTTCAAAATAAAAAATCGTTTAAAATTTTCCTAGAAATCTTAAGAAATTGTTTTTTTTTCATGTGCAACCTTCCAAAAACCGTAAAGAGATAATTTTTTCGAAATTTGGTTTAAATATGAAAAACTTAAAATTAATCTTTAAAAATAAAACCTAAATTATTAAAAATGTTAAGATCCTGCACATTAAAAAATATATATCTTAAAATCTTCAAGATTCTTTGTCGGTCTATTTTGAAATATTAAAAATTAATATTTTAAAATAAAACTTGAATCATTTTAAATTTTACCAATTTTTCGGATCTTTTCAACACTTTGTAATAAGTTATGAAATAATTAAGCTTTCCTAGCAATTTTTAAGATCCTGCAAAATTAAAATAATGATCTTTAAATATTCCAGATTCTATTTCGATATATTTTGAAATCTTCAAAACTTAAAACTAATTCTTAAAATTAAAATTTAAATCATTAAAAAAATATCCAGAAATTTTAAGCATTAATAAACTTAAACTTAAAATTAAAAAAATTAATCCTTTAAAATAAAAGCTAAAGCATTACAAATTTTCCCAGAAATCTTATTGTCTGCATCGGTAATTTGTATACGTTTCGTAAATTAAGATATTCTAAGTTTTTGTACATAATTAAGGTTTTCTCATATTTTTGATGGCGTAAAAGTTTACAAATTATAGTGTGTTTGAAAAATGTTAAGAAAAGAATCACTTGCCATTATTAAAAATGAATTTAAAATTAAAATGTTCTTTTTTATCAATAATGAATAAATAAATAATATAATAATGAATCAAATAAAGAATTTTAAAATGCAGTTTTAAAGACTTGAACAATTAAGAATTAAAAGCATTTAAAATTGAAGATTTTTTTATAAAAAAATAACATTTTTAGTTTGTCACCTTTGAATATAAATTATTTAATGATTTTTAAAATTGAACTATACATTAAGGATTAACAAGTGAATAATAATTGATTTTACAAGATTTACCAAGAAAGTCTTGGTAGTTAAACAAATGTAAACGCGCGATTGAAACTTTATAAACTATTTCAAATTTTTATATAACTTAAAAACAATATATTCACAATTAAAGACTTTCATTAAATTAAAAATATTGTATTAGTCTAAAATTTTTAATTTTTTAATTAAGAAAATTAACAATTGCTTAATATTTAGAAATATTTTATTGTTCATCTAAAATTAGTAATTATAAAATTCGGCTATTTGTACCGAAGTTTCGGTGCAAATAGCCAACGGCCTAATTAAAAAAAATATATAAATTTGGTAGATTACGAACAAAAAATTTAGAAGCTTTTTAAGAATCATGAAAGGCTTTAAAAGAATAAAAAACATTATCAAGATTCCTACGAAAATTGAAAATGACTTTTTATTTTGAAAAATTAATTTTAAGAGAATATTTAAAAAGATTTCCAAAAATTGCAAAAATAAATCTGGAAGATTTGACGGAAATATTTTTAAATTTTCATGATTTAAAAAAATTTTAGGAAGAATTCAAATCATTTTAAAAGGTGTTTAGAAGTTCTGAAAAAATTTCAAAAATAATTCAAAATTTGAATAAATGTAAAGCAACATGTACATGTTTTAAGATTTTTCAATAAAATGTTAAAGCTTTTTAAGGATTTTAAAACTATTTAAAGTGAAAATAATTTAACTTCTAATTTAAGAAGTATTCAGTTTATAACAAACATGTAATCGATCATTAACCGTGATGGTGCAGAATATTCGTAATCTTTATTAATAGATAAACAAACTGAAAATAACTATTACGACAACAATGTAATCATATTTTCCAAAACTCTAATTGTGATTCTTGATTCACATTTGTATTCCCGGCTAATTCTCGGGTTTTCCCGGTTTTATTTTAATTCCCGGCTATTTCCTGTTTTTCACGGTTAGTAGATCCTGTTATTTCTATATTTATTTTCTTAAAATGATTTTTTATAATAATTTTTCTAAAATCGCGAAAAGACTATAGAAAATGTATCATAGGAAAAGCATTATAGGCTTATACTTTTTGTTTCAGCTAAATATACCATTGAACTTGCCTCAGTTACCTGACACCGACAATTGCGGAACTTACGAGGATGACGTGATTCCCTTGAGAATCCATGACTGTTCTCTAGATCTCATAGTTATTTCAGATTCCAAAGGCATGGTCTGCGTTTGCCATCATTACCTCTATCGACCAGTAAAACCTCCACAGCATGTCCTCGACTCCGCTCTCAGCGATTCAAACACAGTCCACTTTGCCTATTCCGTTACTCTGCTTCATCACAGTTGTGTAGTTCATTGTGTGATACCCGGCATTCCCTGGAGCAGAGCAAAGCTGATGAGGCCGACATTTGCTCTCTACGGCGACCACCATATGATTGTCTTCGTGCAAAATTTTTTTACACACCTCCTCGAAATCGGCCTTCATCACGAGCCCTGCTGTCACATTTTATGTGGTCCACTGCCCTCGGTTCCCTCTGAATCATCATACCTCGTCCCCTTGCTTAATCTCAACATCGACAGTAAGGAGAGCAATTCATTAGCTAATTGTACTTCAAACATTCTCACGATTGATTTGCCCACTCTGGATCTCGTCACTCTGACGATTCCCATGCAATTTTTAATCGAGACCTTCCAACCGGAAACTTCAGTTGAAGTGCGACTGGGGATTTTGCATTATTTCTTCTGCCACAGAAATGATTTGGACATCGTCGCGGAGTTGGTAACGATTGCGACTGAAAAACCTCGGTCGCTTGATTTCCCAAAAATTCTCCAGGAGTTTCTAATAAGTGGGTCGCATGCTCTGGTGCAGAAGAATCTGCTTCTGGATGCTGTGCCTCTTTTGGCTCTGTTACCAGTAACAACGTTGGAAGAGTGCTCTGAACTGGATGCTAAGATTAATGATCTTAATGTGACCTTGAGTCATGAGAAACTTTGGAACACGTCTGTGATGCTGCTGGCGCCACAGCAAAGACTGGTGCCGTTCAGGAGCGATTTATGGACCAAATTGTGGGACCAGTTGAGCAAAAGGAGTGGCGAGTTTCCGAGGTTTAATCCCAGTAAAGTTGCGGAAAAGTTGATGATGTCCTTAGCTTGCTATCAGCCTGAAGCTCTTTCTAGATCTAGCACGCCTATGTCACCAGGTGGAGGGTAAGACGTCAAAACTAAATATAAACTAAATATTTTTAATAATCAGGGTAGCGGCTTGATCGGGAAAGACCGAGAAATCACTCGGGATTTAACTTAAAAACAGGGAACTTACTTCTAATCGCAAAAAAATTCAAGTTTTTATTGGTTTAATCATTTTGACCGATTTAGAGAGGTAATTTATACTTTATCTTCAGTCGCGAATTTTTATTATTTTTCGTTGTGAGAAAAACCTTTTGCAATTTTTTTTTCTCGGTGAGATTATTTTTGCTGAATTAAATTTGATAATGGAATTTATGATAACAATCATTTTCTCAATTTTTTCCAAAAATGGATTTATCACGTTTGCTTTGCTTACTCTTCATTTATCTTGAGTTGGAAGAGGAAATTTTAGAAATTAGTTATCGTTTTTATTTCAGGACAGAGAGCTTCGATAAAGAAATATAATTTCACTTGGAACAGTGAATTTTTTAAATCCTAATTTTAATTGAAAATTCAGCTCTGGCTGAAAATGTAACTAATTTGTTGAAATCAGTTTTTTTTTAACTAAAATTTTATCTATTCAAGTAGAAAGTTTAAATATTTTGCTAAAAATCCCTTTTTTGCTTATGAATTAAATTTTTAACCGAAAAATAAACCATTCTATTCTGGGTTAAAAATGTATATTTTTTAGATAAAAACTCAGCTATTTGGTTGAAAATTGATTTTTTTAATTTAGAAATTAAACTAGTTGTTCGAAAATTAATTTACTTTGTGGGAAGTCCGCCTTTTTCGTACAAAATTAATCTATATGGTTGAAAATTGATCTTTTTGGCATAAAATTCCACTGTTCCAGTTGAAGACTCAACATTTTAGTTGAAAATTTGACAATTCCATTTTTTGTTGAAAATTGATCTTTTCTAATACAAAATGCAACTATTTTGTTGAAAAATCGATTTTTTGGTAGAAAAATATATTCCTATATTCAGCTAGAAGTTCAAGTATTTGAGTTAAATATTTATAATTTTTGTTGAAAATTCAACTTTTAGGTTCTAAAGAAAATTATTTGGTTGAAAGTAAAACTCCTTTCGTAAAAATAATTTGTTGTTGTTGAAGGTTCATCGTTTTAATTAAAAATTCATTTTTGGTGTTGCAAAATGAACTGTTTGATTGAAAACTTGTTTTTTATTTTGATGTTCTTTGGTTGACATTTCTTTTTTTTTAATTTAAAATTTAACTATGATTCCAGTTGAATATTTCATCATTTTATTTAAAAATTCATCTCTTTGAACATTCTTTGTGACTAAAAATATAATTTTTCAATTTTTGGAAAAAAAACAATTTTTTAGTTGACAATTCGTCTTTTTGGTATAAATTAATATCCTTGGTAAAAAATTATTTAATTTATAGTTAAAAGTTCATCTTTCTGCTTTAAAATTCAATGATTTCAGTTAAATAAATACAATTTTATTTGAAAATTCATCACTTTGTTTGAAAATGTAACTATTTTTTTGTAAGTTTTTTCTTTGTAGAAAGTAATTTTTTAACTAAAAATTTAACTTATTCCAATTGAATATTTCATAGGTTCAGTTGATAATTCATCGGTTTGGTTGGACATTATTTTTTTTAACTTAGAATTTAATTATTTAAGTTTTGGTTGACAATTTAACTTTTTTAATAAAAATTAATTTTGTTTCTTTGAAAATTCAACTATTTCAGTTGAGGATTCATTGTTTTAGTTTTCACTCTTATGTTTGATTTAAAATTAATTTTTTTAAGTACAAATTTTACTATTCCGTTTTCGGTTGAAATGAATTATTTTTTAAATTCAAAATTTAACTATTTCAATAAAAATGCATGTATTTTGTTAAAAAATAGTGTTTTTGGTAGATAATTAATCTTTTTACTTTAAAAGTTTTCTTGCATTTTAAAAATTCATCTTTTTGATTTAAAATGTAACTAGTCCAGTTGAAGATTTATAATTTTATTTTAAAATTCATCACTGATTGAAAATTGAACTATTTTGTTGAAAACCCGTTTTTTTGTTTTTGAAAATTAATTTTTTCAACTTACAGTTTAGCTAGTTCTTTTATTTGTTAAAAAATTGATATTTTTCCGTGGAAAATCTAAGTATTTCTTTCAAAATTCATATATTTGGCAATGTTCTGTTGTGTTAAAGAATGTTTAGAATTAACGTCATGAATTGAAATAAATGTTTGAATTATGCGAAAAATATGAATATGTTACTTTTAGTTGGCCGGTAAAACTGAAGAACTTGACCACCGAATTGCCACCCTCATAACAATTTGGATTCTTTCGTTTATTTCAGACTTGCAGTGACAACAGCAACTCTCGGAGAACTAATGGGCAGTCGATCGCATAAATATTTCGAATCAAATTTACCATTCAATGAAATGGAAAGCTGCACAGCATCCAAGCAAGAGCACATTGTCGCCGTAAATTTGCGAGAATTATCAATGTTTCTATTAAAGTATGGGATTCAATCCTCTAGAAAGCATTTGCAAGGAGCCTGTACACCTTTACATGTACATGCGATGGCGACAAAACACATTAGTGCTCAGCTGGAAACTTCTCGACTTTTATGTCAAATGTTGTGCATAGCAACCAACGTTGATTCAAGACTGGAACAGGAACGTGGATTTCCTCTTGTGTAAGATAATTTTTTTATTACATACAGGGTGGCCGCTGGACCGGCAAACCGTGAAATGAGAGTGAATTTATTTTTTGACCGGGAATTTGACCAATTTTAGTAGGAAAATCTATCCAAGTTCTATTTTAATCATTTGTTTAATAATTAATTATATTTTTATCTTATTTAATTATGATATAATTCAGTTTATAATGCGTAATTCCAAAATCTTTTATTTCATTTTCCATTTTAGATGTATATTTTTGAGCGTAAATTTTTAATTTAAAGAATTTTAGAATTCAATCTTGGAAGACTAAACTATTAAAATTTAAAAGCATTTGAAATTTAAAATGTTTGAAAAAACAATAATTGATTTGTTAAGACGATTCTAAATCCTTTCAAAATTAAGAATTTCCAGAGTTCAGCGTTAAAAATTAAACGGATTCAATTCAAAAGCCTTATTAATAGAAAAATGTAAATAAATTAAAACTACTCGTTTGAAATAGAAAGCCTTGAATCTTTGAAATTTTAAGGAGTTTTTAAACGTTGAAAGTAACGATTTCAAATATCCTATTTAAAAAATGATTAATTTATTAAGTGAAATTATTGAATTTTAATGTATACATAGCAATGGAACATTTACTTAATTTAAAACTTGAAATGATTTGAAATGAACTTGAATTTCCGGTGCAAATAGCCATTACCTAATTGAAAACAAAATGTAGATTTTCGCAGATTTTGAATAAAAAGTGCATAAGCTTTCAAGAATTGTTAAAGGCTTTAAAAGTATAAAAACATTTTTTTAAGATTGATAGAAAAATTGTAAATAATTCTTTATTTTGAAAAATTATTTGAAATTCGAATGATTTTAAAAGATATTTTGAAGTCGTGAAAAACTTTTAATAATAATTTTAAATTTGAAACAACATGTATATTTTTCAAGACTTTGAAATAAAGTTTTCAAGCTTTTTAAGGATATCTAAACTATTTAAAATTCAATTAATTGAACTTTTAATGTGAACATTTTTCAGTTTAAAAAATGTATAGATATAATAATAT
>JAWWLR010000166.1:10689605-10702753 GCA_035041075.1 Acraspis erinacei | reverse complement strand
GAGGACAGTGACCCTGAAGTTTCTGACACCGATGACCAGAGTGTGTGTTCGCATTGTGACGCCGAAGATGTTTTCTCAGAATCGGAAGATGGCAATGCAGAAACTGACAGGGAATACGACACCTGCTCTGTGGGTTCTACTGATAGCGAGGAGGACGTTTCCGAGCCCGCAGCTGGAAACAGATATGTGACAAAGGATGTAGGAGCAGAGAGTGTGGATGTGCGCTCGAAGAGAGTGAAGCATTCGCTAACTGTTCTAGCAATAGCTTTTTCGATTCCACTGGTTGTGGTGACATTTATTTTAATTATTTTGCGCAGCAATACCGACTTAGAGTTGCCAAAAGATGGTCGTACATTGATGAAAACTCCACGGAAGAGTGAAGTTGTGCCCATGTGTACGGGGAAATACTGTCATTATGGGCTGCAGAAAGCCGTGGATGAGATTTTAAAGGAATACCATAGGCGAGGAATTGAGAAGAGGGAAATTCATCTAACGTTCAATATCGATGGCCTACCGGTATACAAATCATCGGACAAATCCCTATGGCTAATTCTGTGCTCGGAGAGAAATTTAAAAAACGTTTACGTCATCGGTATGTACTGGGGATACGAAAAACCGTCTGACCCAAACGAGTATTTAAAACCGTTCGTAAAGGAGGCAACGGATATATGCCAGAATGGCGTTACCTGGAAAAAGAAGATAGTAAAAGTGCACTTTCATGCTCTCATATGCGATGCTCCAGCGAAATCTATGACCCTGAACACGAAAGGGCACAGTGGGTACAAAAGCTGCAGTAAATGTACTATCCACGGAAAGTACATTTACCAAAAAAATGTTGGGATTGGGCAGAAGAAGACCGGTGGACGAGTTTGTTTTCCAGGTGTACAGCAGCACGCTCTACGTACTGACGATGAATTTGCACGGGGGGCATATGTGGAATTGGGCAAAGGGTACCAATTGGGTATCACAGAACTTCTGAAAATCCCAAGTTTCAAAGGAGTAAGTGGCGTGCCTCTAGATTATATGCACTTAGTTCTTTTGGGAGTGGTCAAGAGGTTAATTCACCTCTGGCTACATGGTCCACGTAGCAGCTTTCGATTGAGCCCTCAGGAGGTGGACCAAATTTGCGCAAGACTTGCCGAGCTGAGGAAAAGCATGCCACGTGAATTTTCTAGACGTCTTCGCAGCATTAAAAACTTCAAGTTTTGGAAAGCAACAGAGTTCCGAACGTTTCTGTTATATGCAGGATCAATTGTATTGAAGGGAATACTGCGGAAAGACGTCTACGATAATTTCATGCTGCTGCACTCAGCTATACGTATACCCTCACAGATCCGGAACTTGCGCAAACGGAGAGCAATGTGGACAATGCTGAAGCATGTTTGGAGGATTTTGTGCGGACATACGAAGTGGTATATGGACCTGTCAACGTGAGACACAATGTCCACAACTTGCTTCACTTACCCACGAATGCTCGAAAATACGGAGCGTTGGACGATTTCAGTGCTTTCAAATTCGAGAACCATATGACGTACATCAAACGTCTAATTCGAAAATTCCACCAACCGTTGCAGCAAATACAGCGAAGGCTCGCAGAATGTGCTGCTGCGGATTTCTTCAATGAAAAATTTCGAAGCCGTGGAACCTCTCTGAAAGGATGCCATTCATGCGGCCCACTGGAGAATGTACCTCCAGTTGTCGCTCAGTACAGCGTGTTTGCAAATGACGTTTTGTCAATACGCTGTTTGGATGACAAAGATAATTGCGTGCGCTTAACTGACGGCACTTTTGTCTCAGTTAAAAATATTGTTGACTATGGGCATAAGGGTCTGTATTTAGTTGGCCGCAAGAATGAGGCAATAAAATACCTTTACGAGAAGCCAAACAATTCAGGACACTTTGGGATGTACATCGTGGAAGAAAGTGGAGCACTGGAATCGTGGAGGATGAACGAGGTAAGGGAAAAGGTGTGGCGCATGAAGTTCCAGGATGAAGTCATCGTTTTTCCATTACCAAATTGATGGAATGCGGGGAAGATGAATTCAGTAAGTGTTTTTTTTTTTGCTTACTAGGGAATGAAAAGAATGTATAGGGATAAGTAAGGAGAATTTGTGTAAAACATTCATTAGCATATCCTTCATAACATATATTGTTTCAATGTTTCGAAGAGGTGAAACATTTTGAAAAAAAAAATGAAAATCGCGCATGCAACACTCCGCACTGTTATGGCGCACTGCGTTCGATCACATCATTTTTCTTCCGTATGATCCAAAACACTTATAGTCCAGTCATCTGCTACTTGTATATCCTAATTACGGGGGCAGTCTTTTTTTAAGTACTTCATTTGGGGGTGCATAGTGTGGGGTCAGGTTCTGTGAACAGGAGTTCGTCCCGGAAGTTGGATTTTTTTTTGGAAAAGATGCAAAATATCACATTTCATTATAGAGAAATGCTATTCTGTGCATCGAAGAGGTAAAAGTGTTCTTGCAGAAATTAAGGTAGATAAACATCTGCGTAAACCTTAAAAAACGTTGTCTTTGTTTCTCTGTAGCTCTGATCCAAATGCTGTCATTAGTATGGTACCTGAAATGTATTGGAATTTTATGATTTAATTTCAGTAGTCAGTAACACGTCTGCATCATACTTGCGGTTTCATATATCGACACCTGTTGAAGCGAAAAATTAAAAAAAAATGTAAATCATTTCTCAGAGGACTTGTTACTGGCAAAAAGACTCCCGTATTTATGGAATTCAATGAATTCATAGAATTTAAGAAATTCCTGGAATTCACGTAATTTACTAAATTCATATAACGCCCGGAATTTGCGGATTCCACGGAATTAGTATAATTCATAGAATTACTGGAATGCATGGAATTCACGTAAATACAAGAATTCATGGAATTCACGGAATTCTATGAATGCATAGAATTCACGGAGATGAAGTTATGCACGCAATTAACATAATTCACGGAATTTATGCAATTCGCGTAATTCCAGTAATTCACAGATTTCAACTAATGTACCAATTTTTTTAATTTATCAAATTCCGTATATCAATTCAACGAATAACGTGAATTGTACGAATTTCGTGAATTCAAGGAATTTCGTGAAATTCATGAATTCCGTGAATTTCATAAATTCCATGAATGCCATCATTTATGTGAATTCCATCAATACCTTCAATTTCATGAATCCCATCAATTCCATGAATTCCGTGAATTCCGAAAATCCAGTGAATGCCGTTAATTCAGTCAATTCCTTGAAGTCTATAAATTCCAAGAATCCACAGAATTTCCGAAATTTACGGAACGTATGGAATTTATGCTATTCAAATAATGTACGGAATTCGCAGAATTAATGTAATTCACGTAATTCAAGCAATTCACAGAATTCAACTAATTCACGGAGTCTTTAAATTTACCAAATTCCGTGGATTCATTGAGCTCCTTGAATTCTGTGAACTCTTGAACTCCTTCAATTGCATGAAGCACGCGAATTCCCTGAAATCCATAAATAATTGAATTCCGTGAATTCCGTACATTTCTCGAGTTCTTTTGATTCCATGAATTACGCCCATTCCATGAATTCAGTCAATACCGCAACTGCAGTAAATTCCGCAAATCCAGTGAATTCCGTTATTTCAGTAAATTTCTTGAATTCTATGAATTCCTTGAATCCCGTGGATTTCATGAATGCCATCAATTTTGCAAATTTCTTTAATTCCATGAATTCAGTGATGTGTTTGAATTACATGAATTTCGTGAGTTCCTTCAATTCCATGATTTTCGCGAATTCCGTTATTTCCATGAATTCCGTGTATTCCATTAATTCCGTAAATTCAATAAATGGCATGAATTTCATCATTTCCATGATGTTCGCGATTTTCGTGAATTCCCTAAAATCTATGATTCCATGAATTCCGCGAAACCAGTGAATTTCGCGATTTCAGTAAATTCATTAAATTGCAAGAATTCCATAAAGTCCGCGAATTCTTTGAATTCTATGAATCTAATGAATTCTGAGAATTTCGCCAATTTCTGGAATTCCGTGGATTTGATGAATGTCATCAATTTCGTGTATTTCTTTCAATCCATGAATTCCGCGAATTCCTTAAATTCCATGAATTCCGTCAATTTCATGAATTTCGTGAATTTCTTCAATTCTATGAATTCTGCGAATTCAGTGAATTTCATGAATATCTTGAATTCCGTGAATGTCGTGAATTCGTAGAATTTGGTAAATTCTGTGAATTCATTGATTTTTAATGATTTCGTTATATTCGTGTGTACAATTTTCGTCTTGTAAACCCTTTAATACATGTACTATAATGCTGGACGGTGACTTGACGATTTACAACACTCCCAATCAAAAGTTGCAATTGCGTAATGGAAATACCATGTTTGCAATTCTACCTGACGCTCGTATTGTAGGTGACCAAAGGTGACCCATTTCAACCTGAATGTACAGGTAAATGTGCAGAGTTCATTTTTTTGTAAATAGCTTCTTTCGGGATTGTCACAGAAGAAAGTTCCTAGAGAATTAATACAAGAGGACTTAATCCTGCGTAAGTTACAAAAAATGTTCCCACCCCGAATAGGTCACAAGTAATGACCTTCTAAATTTTCCCATTTGTTGGTATTGTTTCACCGAAAATCCGAAAGTCGTGTTTTTTTTTTAGAAATCACTCCTTTCATGGGTGTGATTAGAAATAAATCGCACTGTGGAACAAAGCTACTACCATTTTGTAAACATAAAAGTTTTGAAGTCAAAAAGTAGTGTTCAATAAATTATTTAATTATGGAATTAATAATAATCAACCACTTTTAATTAATAAATAATGGATGCTTTTAATAACTAAATTTCCATCACCCACCAAATATGCATTTTTCGGTATTCTTAAATGAAATCTCTATCAAGGAATTAGGACACTTATTGTGGATAAAATATAAATATCTAATCATTTTTAATCAATAAATAAACAATTTTGTAAATGAATAAATTTCTATCACCCATCAAGTGCGCATTTTTTTTGCATTTTTTAATGAAATGTCTATTGGGGAGGTTTATATTAGATTAAAAATGCATATTTCATCATTTTTAATAGATAAAGAAATAAGTTTTTAAATAATTAATACATTAAAAAAAATTCAAATATAAAAACCGTTCTATATGTATTAATTAAAAGTGTTTGATTATTATTAATTTCATAATTAAATAATTTCTTGAACACTATTTGTTGACTTAAAAACTGATATGTTAAGAAAAAGGTCGTAGTTTTCTTCCGCGGTGCCATGTACTCACAGAATCGATGGAGGGTACACTTGGCACGGTCATTAATCGTAACCTATTGAGGTTAGGAACATTTTTTTACTTTTAATTACGCAGGGTTAAGTCCTCTTTCATTTAACTTCTTCGAACTTTCTCCCGTGCCACCCCATGAAACGAGTGATTCCCAAAAAACACGACTTTCGGATTTTCCGAGAAAAAAGGCCAAAAAAGAGGCATATTTGAAAGGTCATTACTCGAGACCCGGGGGGGGGGGACATTTTTTCTTAATTTGCGAAGAATTAAGTCCTCTTATATTCATTTTGAAGGAAATTTCTTCTATGACAACCCCGAAATGAGCTATTCACTAAAAACTGAACTCTGGACATTTACCTGTAAATTCAGGTCGAAATGTGTCGGTGGGTTTTTAAAGGACGTAAGTCCCAGACTATTCATAATAGAACCAGGTTTCGTGTAGTTTTACGCAGAACTCTATCTACGTTAATTTTTGTAAGAACGCTTTACCTCTTCAATGCACAGGAAAGCACCACTCCAATGGAATGCGATATTTTAAACCTTTTCCCAAAAAAATATCCGTTTTCCGGGACGAAATCCTGTTCGAAGAGCCTGAACCCATATTATGCACTCCCAAATAAAGTGCCTAAGAGAAAAAAATGACAGCCCGTGTAATGAATATGTTCGCATCATTTTTACGACCAGGTGACAAAACTATTATTCGATCATGGTCTCAGTGTACCCGGTACTAACCGTTGAATTCAGAAAAATCAAGAATTTGTATTGCTATGAATACGCGATTTTTCCTTCGTCTAAATATCCCCCAAAGGGAACAGAAAAAGTGCAAATCCTATTCCTCTCAATCGACTTAGTAAAATTTAACGAAAGCATTTATTTAACCTATTTTTAATGTAACTGTAATAAGCAGAATTAATTTATATATGGCAAGATTACGATATCCGCGGCGACAAAGTTGTAATGTGGATTCCTATAGGATTTTTAGCGAGGAACATGAATCTGAAAGTTTAAAATTCATATCTCGGATAGTTTTTGATGTATCGAATAATTTTTTTTTTAAGTACATAATTTCACAAGTGTGTCTTCCCGCCCTCACGAGGCGTTGTAAAAGTGTCAGGGGTGTGATCTTGAATTATTTCTATGACCAGTCTCAGGGGTGCCTTCCCGCGCCCCACGAGGTGTTGGAAAAGGGGTGTTGGAAAAAGTATTGTAGATATCCATTTAAAAATTGCAGTTACGTATTTTAAGCAAAAAAAAACCATTGAAATTCATATTCTGAAATTATGTTTTTTCAAAAAAAAGTCAATCATTTAAACATAAAAAAGTCGATATATCGAGGACTATTCGAGATATCGATTTAAAACTTCCAGATTCGTGTTTCTCGCAAAAAATCCTATAGCAATGCACAATAAAACTTTGTCGCCACGGATATCGTAATCTACCCATTTATATAATTACAAGAAATTGTAAAAAGATTCATGAAAATCAGTTAATATTTGCAGTGATAATGGAAATTTTTAGGGAATAAGTAACTTTTGTACATTTACGCTGGTGCGTGCCGGCAGCACGTACACAATGAAATTTGAATATCTTGTGTATACCATAATTTTGGGCTTTTTGTTCCCCCTTTTCGGCAAGTGCGCCGATTTTTGTGCTCTTTTAGGTTTCACAAAAAACCGAATGTTTGTTTGAGGTGGTTGCCGCCAGAACCTCTACTACAGAAACTTGTAAGAATGAAAAAGAAGAAAAACAGCTCCAGAATTCTGAGCTTTTTTGGGCTCTCAAAAATTTCCAAAATTAGTTTTCAAAAAACAACCCCTATCTTCTAAAAACTACCCTTAAAATAACTTACGCGCCCAGCCTAAATGTAAGCATATCCGAAAACAACCCATGAAACTAACAGCTACGCGTAACGAAATATATATATATATTAAAGAAAAAAAAATATACATGAAAAGTCAATGATTTGGAGGGGTTCACAAAGCACTGCCGAAAAATCTCGAAATGAAGAAGAATCATAGTATTAAGATAGAATTAACAGAAACACTTCAATTAAAAATAATTACCACAAAGAGTTTCCCATAAATCTGTTTCATGTCCTCATCTCCACAGTAACATTAAACAACAGTTGACAACTATCATTATCACATTTAAAGAACCAAGTATCACCCTCCATCAACTAAAATCTCCAAAAAAGCTCAAATTAAAAAAATACCCCAAAGAATTTTGAAACACTCTAATTAATAAATCTATCTCCACAATAGTATTCCAACTAACGTGTGACTCACCTTCAAAAAATATCACCTTCCATGAATTAAAAGGTAAAAAAATATTAAACATTTTAAATAATTAGCACAGAAAAATTTTCAAGACTCCACTTAATATACCTATAACCACAGTAATATTACACAGCCCGTAGGGATTGCACTTATCACATTTAACCAACCAACTGTCAGTTTCCTTCAACTAAAATTGCTAAAGAAAATTTTAATTTAAAATTATTACCAAACACAACTCTGCATGTTCGTATTTGATATACATACCCTCACAGTATTATACGATGGGTATACCGCTAGGAACTACCCCTATCACATTTCACAAACCAAGTCTCCCCTTCCGTAAATTAAAGCCACAACAAATATTGCAAACTAATAATAATTACCACGCGTAGCTTTCAAAATCTCTAATAGATATATGCACCTACTCAGTAATATTCAAAAGCCCCTAGGAACTTGCCCTATCACATTGAAGAAGTCTAGTCTCAGCTGTCTTGAAGCTGTCTTTCATCTCTGTAACCAATATATCCATCCTCACAGTAATACTCTACAACTGATAGGGATTGGGGAATATTACTGTCACTGTAAATATATCAAGTAGAGATATTGAGAGTTGTGTGTTCATTGTTTTAATGTTTTAATATTGTTTACTGTTTTAATTGATGGAGCGTGGAACTTGATTCGTTACATGAGATGGGGTGGTTCGTAGGGGTCGTGATATATTGCTGTGGTATATTTTTACCGTTTTAAGTGACGGAAGGTCAGACTTGGTTCGTTAAATTTGCTAGGGTAGTTCCTGGTGGTTGTGAAATATTACTGTGAGCGTGGATATATCTACTACAGACCTGCAAAGCTTTGTGTGAAGATTATGTTTAATTTGAAATATCTTTTGCCCCTTTAATTGATGGAAGGTGAGACTTTTATAGGGTTAGTATTTAATATGTAACGCGGTATATTAGTGTGGAGATAGATGAAATAAGTGGAGGTTTTAGTTAATGGAAAGTGAGACTTGGGTTTTTCAATGTGATAACGGTAGTTTTTTAATGTTACTATGGAGATGAGGATATAAAAATTATTTTCGGGAAAGTGTTTGTGGTAATTCTTTTTAATTGAAATCCTTATGGTTATTGTAGTTGAAGGCAGATGTACAGCTGTGGAGGGTTAAGTGTATGATTTTTTCAGTTGCAGGTTTTTCGGCAGTGTTCTTTGAAGCCCGGAAAATAATTGACTTTTGATTTATATTTTATTTTAGTTTAGTTTGATATCTATATTTTTAGTTAGGGGTATCTGTTAGCAGTATAGGTTGTTTTCGGACAATATAATTCGTTATTTCTGGTGAGCTCAAAAGTAGCTCAGACCTACGGTTTATTAACCTTTTTGTTAGGGATTTGTAAAGGGTTAGAGTTGATTTTTGTAAATAATTTCTGAGTGTTTTTGGGAGCGCAAAAATAGCACAATATTCGGATATGGCCAAAAATCTGCATCGGTTCTAAAAAAAAGCCCAAAATTATGGCATCAAGAAAATAATCAAATTCCGTTTTGGATGTGCTAGCGGAAAGCACATATCATCACATCATATAATGATATCATCTTAATCTATAAGTAGAGTATTTGTATGTAATTGTTAGATAAGTATGGCTTTTTTAAACAATTATTATTTTTTCAACCATTTTTTTCCACAAAGTCCTAAGAATAGTGAAAAGTTATTTGCATCAGGATATTCAGTACTTAAATAAAAAATTCATTTTCTAAACAATTTTTTCATCGTAAGTTGTTAAAAAACATTATTTTCTTCAATTGATGACATAATTAAAGATTGGGAAGATTAAATTCTTTGTTCAGAATATTTAGGAATTTTTTTTATTTTTATTTTTTTATTTTTTATTTAGAAATTTTGAGGCTCGGAGCAAACAGAGCGAGTTTTACGATTAAATGCTTATATTTCGTTGAATCAGAAACGGCATAAGCGTAGCAACAAGCGCAGTACAAGTTGTCTCTGTAAATGGCTATGTACGAGGAGGAAGCAGAGAAAATGTAGGAACTTTGTAATTTTTTTTACTTTTTCATTTACAGTTCATGGCTCGAAATGCAGAAACATGGTACGAATTGTCATTCATTGCGTCCTTATCTGCATCAGCCCCAAAAAGAATGATGCACCCAGAAGCGGCTAAATACAAAATGTATTTTGAAAAATATAAGAAGGAACCTTGTACCGTATTGTACGCTTTATTTAATGAAAGCATATTTGACAATCGTCTACCAGCAAATCTCAGCATTCAGTGGCTTCCAAAAATTAGAGGAGATGACGCAGGATGGTGCAGAACCATTGTTTCCGTGGAAAATTCCCAACGAACAAAACGATGCACAATTTATATGTCAACCGATGTAGGTTTCGCAATTCAATTGCAATATCGCAATTGAACTGATTAAATTGTATTCATGGTACCCATACTTGAATATTTTCCGTTTCTCAGATTGTGGACACAACAGATAGAGTGCGAGACGTTCTGGTGCACGAAATGTGTCATGCTGCTTACAATCTTCTAGATAATTTGCATGATGATCCATGGGTTAACCATGGAGCCATGTTGAGAAAGTGGTGAGTACGGTTTCACCAGTAAATTATTCTTTTTCAAAAGATTCTTTACATGGGATCAGTTGCATTAGTTCCAGTTAAACATTATATATGTCCTATATAGGACGAAGAGGGGATCGGATGTTTTTCCGGACCTTCCACCCATCCGGGAACGAAGGCTGTACAGTGTGGGCAAACAGATTGTTCAATATACGTGCATGAATTTTGATGACAAGTAAGTGAATAAATAATTAATGTGTAGTAGAAATTGAAGGCAGAAACGGAAATGAATTTTTTTCCTTGGATATAGGATCTACAGAAACTCGCACCATGAGGATTTTGAATGTCCATATCATGGAGGACCCTGCAGATCGCAAGTGATGGACGCAGAAGCGATCGAGATAGACGGTGCTGAATAGTAGAAAGAAGAGTCTGGTCTGTATACTGTGAATTAGTGGATTAGGCCTGCAGGGGAAACCACTGTAAAAAAACGCGCCTTGTGCTCTACCTCTTGGTGGTGTGGAAAAGAGTGTTTGTATAAGAAATGTATGTTTATATTTCGAATTTCCAAAAAGTGTCATCCATTTTTTGACAGAACTTCATTTTTTTAAGTCTAAACTCATGAAACCTTAAAATTTGTACAGTGTCAAAAAAATATTCACCCTTTGGACTTAGAAATTGTAATCGTTGATCTATGAGGAAACCGAGGTGGGCCCTCCGCGGGAGTCCCCGTACATTTTCCCCACGTTTATCACCCACGCGGGCCTCTGCCGGGGGCCATCATCCAAATAGGGCTAAACGGGGCTTTTCCAAACGGGAGTTTGCAATTATTGCAAACAATAATTTACTTGCGCCTGTTCATAGAAAAGGTAGAGAAATTTGTACACATGATAATTTTTTACGTAATTGAAAAACATTTCAAAACTAAGTTGGAACCTTGTTACATGTTATAATAAAAATAATTTATTTTAACAACATTCAAAAAGACAGTATGTAGCGTGAGTTGTGCATACAAATTTTATTTAAAATTTTTTTTGGGTTTTTTCCGGGCACAATTCAAGGGGATTGGGTGTGTAAAATCCAATTTTTAATGGGCGCTCTTCATTCCTTGAACATTTCACAAGAGGTTAATGAATTGTAATTTAAAAAAAGGTGATTAGCAAGTACTCATTTTTCCAACTTTGTCGAAAAACGAAAGGAGTCCTTGGGACTGCTTCGAAAGAAATGGACTATTTATATTTTGGGCCACGGGACAAGGGGGGGGGGTTGATCATCAAAACTCGAATTTTTGGACCACCACGGCATTTACGTTCCAATTTTCTACTAGCCATTCTACCCACTTCTTTATTCTGTTTCAAATTGTTTCAATTTTAGTATGTATGGTCTTTCATGGTCTGCAATTCGTGAGACTATATCGTAGGATGCTGAAATAAATTTTACCTGCAATTATGTTCAGAATCACAGAATTCCTTGCAGGAAACACATGTTTGAAGTATTACGAACTTTCTGAAACCTTTTTTTTTATAGGTATATTCGTTTCAAAATAAAAAAATTGGAAGGCTGACTGAACCGTGTATCCGAAGCCTAAGGCAATTGCTTACGTACATGTACTCGTGTAGAAAAATATTATGGTTCTGGCTTGGCCCAGAGTAGACCGCCAGGTTTACAGAACTGGCGCTGACCAGACGGTCTGGTATGGACCTGACGAAAAGTTTAACGTTTTTTCTGGCTAACCCCAGGCCAGACCATCTGGTCAGCCTGTAGACATGGGATGGTCAGTCGCTAGTTACGTTCTCGTCAGCTGCGAGTTGTTGGCTCGCCAGCCAATAGTTAATGTCTGATTAGACAGTGGTGGGAGGATGATCAGCAGCTTTTGCTCGAGACGGAGGCTGCAGAGTGCTTTGAGGATACGCTCAAAAAGCAAAACAAGATTTTCTAGAAAAATGTATAAAATACATGTTGAATATAATCATTTTAAATTAAAACTTTGCTTCAAAAATATACTACCATCAATAAAATCAATTAATTTAATTAGCGATTCTCATAGTTATTCTTGTATAATAGATAAAAAGTAGGTTTGTACTTACCCTTTAGTTAATAACTTAATAAAGATTTTGTACTTTTTATGCCTCCGATTTTCAGGTTAGCTTTTTGCTGTATTAATATATTTTAACAAAAATAACAAGAAACTTTTGACAGTTCGTGACACTTAATCGCCATAAAGTAGTAGTGTTTCCGAAAAGTCGGAGCTAATCAGTATCAGAATACTTCAAGTTGTGATATCAACGAACAAAAGGTCTGCACGCCGAGGGCCAAGCAAGAAATTCCAATTGTTTGGGAATGGAACGGGGGTTTCAGGGGCGGAGCTCCCCACCAAGAAAAAAATATTTAAAAAGAATTAAAAATAAAGTATTTTTTAGGGAGTAGGTTGTCAGTGGTTTCTTTGGCAGTTTGTACAAGTTCTGGAGGAGTGAGTTCACTTTCACTGTCCTTATTTCATTTTTGAAATAAATAATTTCAATAGTTTCGTTTAAGGTTTGTTTTTTATGTGTTTTAGAACATTTAACAGCGTCAAGATTGATATAAAATGTAATTTTTTCTCAACATTTACAGTTTTTCATAAAGATGGAACTTATAATTTTCTTCTTTAAAAGAAGAGTATGAAAACATTTCTTTTCGCTACAATAGTTTTGAGACATTATACAACATATGAACCATATTTTTGAACGCATGTTTTTAATTTTTTTCAAATATTTATACAGTCGGCATAATACTGCACCGATCGTGGAGCCAGCAGTACTGGGCGAACTACCGATTATCTGTACTGATGAACAGGGCTGTGCCAGTACTGATATGGTAAGGCATTGCCAGCTGTACTTGACATAACCTCTTCAACTTTAGGTGACACATATCTGAGCTATGTAAACCTGACAGCACCAAGTCATAAAAACATGATGTCTCCTTTTTCATAATTTAGGGCTCATTTAGGGCTCATTT
>JAWWLR010000166.1:10657410-10671289 GCA_035041075.1 Acraspis erinacei | reverse complement strand
GGGGGGGGGCAAACGCCACTCTCGGAGGAAATTGAGTATTTTTGGGCAGAAATAAAACTATTTTAGTTTGTATTTGGAGCAATTAAACCGAAATCCTAATTATAATTTTTGATTAGTTTTTGAATATTCCAGTGGTGAAATGCGAATTCATGAATCCAGGAGGTTCACTGAAAGATAGAATAGCATATCGAATGATTGAAGAAGCTGAAGAAAAAGGTTTATTAAAACCAGGTGCTACGATTATTGAACCTACGAGTGGAAATACAGGAATTGGATTGGCACTGGCAGCTGCTGTAAAAGGCTATAAATGCATTATTTTTATGACTGAAAGAATGTCAATTGAAAAACAGTGCCTCATTCAGGCTCTCGGCAGCGAAGTCGTGAGAATTCCAAATACTGCTCCCTGGGATGGACCAGATGGAATATTTGCAGCATCTCAAAAGCTGCGTGAAAAAATCCCCAACAGTGTCATTCTTGATCAAGTGAGTTACAACTTTTTCTGATTTTTTTCTAAAAAAGGGGGATTTAATTTGTTATTAAAAACTTTTTACATCATATGGGTATCTTATGAATATTGAACTAAATTTTTCTACTGATAAAAATACATCAGAAAAAAATTAAGAAGATCAAAGAGTGAAAAGATAATATTCAAGTTTAAATAAAATTTTTTGTTTAACCAGATAGATTTTGATTTCTTGTTGTCATAAATTTTTTTCTAGTATTCTTCTCAGTACAGAATTCTGAGTTGTTTAACGGATTTTTCTAAGTATGCTAGAATAAAATAATTAAAAAAACACAAAAGTGACGATTTGAAAAACCTACTTTTTCTGTTCTTGTTTCGTTGGAAATTTAAATTTGTTTCTAATATATTCTTATCAGTTAGAAGCACTTAAATGTTCAGAACGTTTTTTAATAGCACTTTAAAAAATATTACAGAATAAGAAAACAGAAAATATCTATTTTTTGTCCAAATTCATCATTTTTCCTTGAAAATGTAACTATTCGATAGATAATTCATGTCTTTTTGACTATAAAATTGAATTTTTGGATGAGGACTCAACTATTTGATGGAAAACTCGTTTTTTTATTAGATGCATTCAACTTTTCTTATTTAAAACTAAAATCGGTTTTATCTGAAATTCAACTAATTGGTTGAAAATTAAATTTTTTGTTGCAAATTTAACTGATTTGTAGACATTTCATCTTTTTAGCTTGAGAATCAACAATTTAGTTGAAATTTTCTTTTTTTCTTCACAGAAAAATCTTTTTTTATTGGACATTAAACTATTTTATTAAAATTGCGTCCTTTTCGTTTGAAAATTAATATCTCGTTTGGTCGAATTTCCATATTTTATGGTTCAAAATTCAACTGTGTGATTGAAAAATCAACTGTTTGGTTGAAAAAATACCTATTTTGTTGAAATTTCCTTTTTTCGTTGAAGATTCGTCATATTTGTTGAAAATTAATCTTCTTCATTGAAAATTGATATTTTTGTTTAGAAATCTAAGAGTTTGGTTGACATTAACTTTATTTAAAAGAACTTATTCTCCTATTTTCATGAAAGATATACTTATTTCCTATGTCTATAAAGATATTTTTATTTGCAACTACAGATTTGGTTTATCCTTCTGGTTTAGTTTCTCGATTGAATCGTTAGCCATTTCTTCGCTATCGAATATATACTTCTAATCTAGAAAATTAGCAAATAAATCGTTTAGGAAATATTTAAAATTGGTATCACAAAAACAATCTCTTTCAAAGCGTCTTGTTTTCTAATGTCTTGAATTTTTGCTTATGATTTTTAAAAAATGAATTGAAGCTTTATATTCAGGGGGTTTTCAAATTTTAAGAGGAATAAGGGCGAAAGGGGGATTATGTAAAGAAGGAGATGGACTGTAATCCCTGTTATAATTTTATTTCTAAACTTGTCCAATGTTTTAATTAGAGTAATCCACTTATTTTATTTTTAATGTTTAGAACGTTATTTAAAAATAGACTTTTATTTCATTAAGAGAACATTAATCTATGAGGCTTAACTCCAGGGAAAATTTAATTAATACTCTTAACTCTACAAATGAAAAACTCAAAAAAATCTTCTAGTTCACAAATTGTGCAAATGCACTAGCTCATTATGAACAAACAGCCAAAGAAATTTGGGAGCAGGCCGAGGGAAAAATCGATTATTTTGTAGCTGGTTCTGGAACTGGAGGAACACTTACTGGAATCGGTCGAAGACTTCGGGAATTATCTCCCAATACTAAAATAATTGGAGTTGATCCAGAAGGTAGTATTGTCGCAGAACCTCCAGAATTAAACGAAACTACAGTCACAAGATGGCAAATGGAGGGTATTGGGTAAATAAAGTCATTATTATTATAATAATTCGAATTAGAACTTGATAAAGAATGAAAATTGGAAAATTCCAGCTATGTTTTTAATCCTACGAGTCTGGATAAGAATGTGATAGACAAGTGGATAAAATCGAACGATTGTGACTCTTTTCAAACAGCTCGAAGCCTGATTCAAGAGGAGGGTTTACTCGTTGGAGGAAGTTCAGGAGCAGTTGTGTCTGCTGCTTTAAAATTAACAAAAGATTTACCAGCAGATAAGCGAGTTGTGATTTTATTACCAGATGGAATTCGAAATTATATGACGAAATTCGTTTCGGATTATTGGATGGAGATTAATGGCTTTTTGGTGAGTTAGAAAAAGAAATTTACGTTCTGTATTTCAAGAGCGTACTATAAAAATTATTTTACTAATTTTAGTAAAATAATTTTTTGTTTCAGCCATTTAATACATTTGAATAAATTATGATTTAATCAATATCAATTAAACAATTTTTCAGCAATGATTAATTATTGAAGATTAATTAAAAAAAACTGTTTTTATTCTTTGATTATGGCGGTTTAATTATAATTACATATAGTGTAGTTACATAGCATAGTTAGTGTAAAATTGAGATATTATTAAAATAAATAATATTTATAAAGATTTTTTATAATAACTCTTCAATAACTCATCAATAATCAATAGCTAAGACCAAAAAAGATAAAAACTATACCTTAATTTTTTGTTCAAAATCTTCAAAAATCAAGATATTGTTAAAGAAGATTTTGAAATCCTTACAAGCTTAAAATTAGTTTTTAGTCTTTTCAAAACTTCTACATGTCTCTTTTTTAAAAATTATTAATCTTGGAAAATTGCAACATTTTGCTTTAAAACCTTTTATGCTTTTTTTTCTTGAAATTTTAGGAAATCATTTTAAATGTTTTGAAACCTTTTTCAGTGTTCACTCAGAATTCATTTTTCAAAACATTAAATCCTATGAAACTTTCCCATGAAACTTAAAAAAACTTTTTTATTCTCTTGAAACCTTTCGTAATTCTTAAAACACTTCTAAATTTTGTTGCAAAATCTTCCAAAATTCATAATTGGATTACAAGTTTTTGAAATCTTTTTAAATTTTAAACTATTTTTTCCAAAAACGAATTTTCAAACAAAACATTGAATCTTCGACGAAAAAGATAGGGGTTTCAACCAGTTGCATTTTCAACAACAAAAAATTAAATATTTACCAAAAATAGTTGAATTTTCAGAACCAAAGAGATAAATTTTCAACTGAAATTATAAATAAAAAAAAAAACATTAACTCTCAAAGAAAAATGTAAAAGTCAATATTTCATCTAAAAAATATTTTTTATTCAAAAAGAGTTGAATTCATCCAAAAACAACGCATTTCTAACTAATTTTCAATCAAGTAAATAAATGAATTTTCTACCAAAAAAGATGAATTTAAAGCAAGAAATTTAATTTTCCCCTAAAAAGACGAATTTTTAACAACATATATAAATTTTTTGCCAATTATTTGAATTTAAGGAATTTCCAATCCAATCGTTAAATTTTTAATTAAAAAATATATATATTTGCAAGCAAAAAAAAAGAATTTTCAAAAAAAGAGTTTTGAACAAATAATTTTGCTAGGAGTGTCTTAGGAAACATTTCTTTTACTGAAACATTTAGACATTCTTAAAAAGCTTCGAAATTTTGTTTTAGATCTTCAGAAGCTTATATTTTTTTAAAATATTAATTTTAAATTAAATTTTTTTTAATTATCTTTGAATGTTTTCAAAACTTCTAAACCTTCTCAATATCTTTTGAAATTATTTCAATTAAATTTTGTTTTATATTGTGCATTATTAAAGCACAGGTTCAAAGAACGTTTGTATGAACAGAAAATTTTCTTTTACTTTTCTTTATTTGGAATTTTGTTCGAACCAGCGCGGAAATCGGATTTTGGACTTATATTTTCATTCACTTTAACTTTCTATTAAACAGTAATTAATAATAACTGTATGCAACGTAAACAATACTTTATAGTTTATTCTATCAAATTTTGTAGACAGAAAAATATAATTCATTAAAATAAATATAAATAAATATTTGAATACTTTTTAAGGTTATATTATTAGACTAGGTGTTTAACAGCATTTAGCTTGATAGGTTTAAATTAAAAAATATATTTTTTATCTCTAAAAACACTTTTATCGTGGGATAAAAAAGTCTTATCTTCAAATTTCCTGCATTTTAATTTAGTCATTTAAAACAGTTTAAAAGCTCATTGTTTTGGGAAAGGGAATTTTATAACTTTTCTAAATGTATTGTATATTTTCCTTAAACTGTTTTGAATGTACTTAGAATAATTTACAATTTAAAAAAATATTTTTCATACCAAGTAATAATAAATACCGAGTTTGGATGCATGAAAGTATTTTTTAAAAATAAAAAATCATTTTAAATTTGGCCAGATGTATAAGAAAATTAGTATATTCCCTTGAATCATTTGAAAATTCACTATCTCTACCCATTTTCTGGTTTGTTTAAAAATTTTTTCAAGCAATTTTGAATAATTTATTATCAAGAGTCCTCCAGAGCCAATAGAAAGCAACAAATGGTGGTGGGATCTGCCAGTTTCCAGTATTTTAATAAAATATCCTACTACTCTGTCCAAAAAATCAACTTGCAAGGAAGCAATGCATGTGCTACAGGAAAAACATTTCCGTCAACTTCCAATCACGAATGAAGAAGACGAGGTTGTAGGAATGGTAACTTTAAACGAGATTCTGAGTGACTTAATTTCTGGAAAATTGCAGACAAGCGACTCTGTTGAGAAAATCATGAAGGAGGAATTTCGAAAAATAGATTTACGAACACCCCTCGGTATAATTTCTAGGATTCTCGAAAAAGAAAATTATGCGGTTGTATTAGATGAAGAGAAAGAGAATAGATTCGTCGGAATTCTTACCCAAATAGATTTGATAGATTTCATCGACAATAGTAAAAGTACTTTTATAATTTCCTAATACAAACACTGCAATTATTTATTAATAAGATATGTAATTTTTGTAGAACTCAATGAAGAAAATAAAATAAAAACTCAGTGTAAATAATCTTATTTTTTTTATTTCGAGAAGATTGCGGTGGCTGTTTTGAATTCTCGGCGGCGATTAGCAACCGCAAATTTTGATAAAATATAGCCATTTCCCTTCGTAAGTTCGAGTAAAAGCATTTTATTTGGTTGCCTGATATAAAAAAGAATTTTGATATTATTTTTAATTAGCAAGGCTGCCAAAGATTAATGTACTTGAAAAAAGTGATTCATTTGAGCCGAAAAGTGACTGATTGAGGCTGAAAAGTGACTAATTCACGAAAATAGGAATAAGGATAAATTTTCAATAAAAAATGGAATAGGTAGTTATCACGAATTTTCAACCGAATAGTTAAAAATTCAACTAAAAATATAAAATTTTTCAATAAAAAAATTGAATTTTTAACAAAAAAAGATTAAACTGTTACTAGAAAAAGATATACATTTGCACCAAGAAAGTTAATGTTCGACTAAAAAAGCTCAATTTTTAATAAGAAAAGATTAATTTTATACCAAAAGAGATCATTTTTGCCAGAAGAGTTGAGTTTTCAGGTTAAAAAGTGGAACGTTTTAGAAAAAATTGTCTTTTAATCTCGAAAATATAAATTTTCAACCAAAAATTTATTTTAAACTCAGAAAGATGATTTTCTAGCCAAACAGCAGTTTTTTAAACTGAAAGAATATTAATTTTCAGATAAAAAGTTGAACTTAGAACCAAGCAGTTGCACGCTCAAGAAATGAAAAAAAATTTCAACAAATAACTTTATTTTTAACCAAGAAAGATAATGGTTCTCCCAAAAAAAAAATCTATCAAAAAGAACGAATATTAAAAAAAGGATCAATTTCTAGTCAAGAAGTTGAATTTTTAATCAAACAGTCGAATTTTCAACCAAGAGAATAAATTTCCTGACACAAAATACGAATTTCTTATCCATAAAAACGAATGTTTAACAAAAAAATTCAAATTTCAACAACAAAATTTTAAACAAAATAATTGATAAAAAACTTTATTTTCAACCAAGTAAGATTCTTTTTCTACCAAAAAATAACTTTTCTCTCCAAATTAAATTTTCAAGCAAATAATTACATTCATACCCAGAAAATCTGAATTTTTACCCAAAAATATAATAGTAGACTTTTCACTCAATAAGAATTGATTTTCGACCAAAATAGTTATATTTTCTTATTGGGTTTTATTAATTCAGTTTGCATTTAAGTTAAAAAGCGAGAACACGGGGAGATTTCGCCAAGATTCATATCTCTGAAAAAATAGGCCTTCTATGATTTTAAAAAACAAAATAATATTAATAATTATTTAATTCTAAATAAAAAACATGTTAAATGAAAAATACTGTAAACTTATGAAAAAAAATTATTTTTACAATGTTTCTTGCAACTGAATTTTTTCTTCCTATCACTTCTTACCAATTTAAAAAAAACATGGTTGAATTTTAATGAATGTCTTATTTTTCGAAAAAAATATTCTCTACAACTCTACTGTTACCAATTTTGAAATTAAATTTTTCTATGGTCGAAGCTTTTAAAACAATTTAAAAAAAAGAAATTAATTTTAAAAGAAAGAAATATAATAAATTTGTAGGAAGCGCTGTTAAAAAAAATCCATTGCAAAAACTATTGTTAAAATAATTATTTTTCGTGTCTTCAATCATTTTCATACAAAGTAATATTTTTATTTCTACATAGCTGATATATCATTTCAATTCTTCAAATCATAGAAAACTGTTTCCCAGAGAGCTCATTTTTGGAAATATTAATTAGATATATTTTTGAAGTGGTCTCAGAGAATTTATTTTCTAAATTATATTTATTGTCCCTTGGACTATGGTAGTTTGGTAAGAACTTTGCCCACACTCTTTTTAAAATAAAAATGCAGAAACCACAACCTACCACGCCGATAAAGCGTAATAGGAGAAGGGGAATGCAACTACTTTTCCTTTAAGTAAGTGCACTCGCGATTGCAGTCTGTTGCGCACTTCCGAATACTAATTATCTACGATGGTTCGAATGTAGTGGAAGTATAAATATAGCGTGTCAAGGAAACCAATTTTTTTATTGCATCCCACGTCGCTTTTTGTCCATAGCTTAAAATTTATGGTACAAGGAAAACAATTTCGGCTGTAAATAAAAAGTTTTTATGTGAATGATTAATTTTTTTAAAATCTTTACTAACAAGTGTTAAGGAAAGATTTTCAAAATGGAGTCTGTAAGACCGGATAAGCCAAACCGATGCACTTGGAGGCCGAATGCAACAAACACTCCCCATACAAAACACATCAAGTGAGTTTTATACTTTTGATTCAAAATTAAATAAACATAAAATAATCGTATTTAATTTTCAAATTTTTATGTATTCTCAAAAACAGAAATTGTATGCCAAAATTTATACTTGAAACGTTTAAACCGGGTCTCGAATTCAAAGTCAAATGTTTTGAAATCTTTTTCAATTTTCTCTTAGAATTTATTTTTCAAAATAAAAAATTACATGAAATTTTTCTATAGATTTTAAAACGCTTCTAAATATTGTTTCGAAATCTTTAAAACCCCACATTTGGATCAAAATTGCTTGAAATCTTTTAAATTATTTTTGAAAAAGACGAATTTTCAACCAAATGAGTTGAATCTTCAGCTAAAAAAGATTATTTTTTAATCAGTTGCACTTTTAACCAAAAAAGAATAAATTTTTACCAAAAGAAACGAACTTTCTACAAAATAGTTAAATTTTTTAACCCGAAAACATGAGATTTCAACAAAAAAGTTTATTTTAAACCAAATTGTTGAATTTTAAACGAAATAGTTACATTTTCAGTCAAAGAGACGAATCTTTACAAAAAAAAATTTTAACAGTGTAGTTCAAGTCAAATGAGTTTTATACTTTTTTATTCAGAACTGAGTAAATATAAAAGAAACCCATTCAATTTTTAAATTTTTTAAACATTCTCAGAAATAGAAATTTTAAGCTAAAAATGATACCTGAAACATTTAAACCAGGTCTCGAAATAAAAATCTGAAAATTGTAAAAAGAAAATATTAAACACTTGTATACATTTCTATTTATTGTTTTTATAGATTTTTTATCAAATTAAAAAAATGGTTAAATCTTAAAAAACCTATTTCTTCGGGGAAAACATTCCCTAGAACTTTACCGTTCCTAATTTTTTTTAAATCATTAAATACAGTTCTTTATAAACAATGTTTTCTTTAGGTAATGTTGTTAATGATTACAGGCATAGACAAATTTACTTTCAAAATTGAAAACAGTAGAGTTGTAGAAAATATTTTCCCAAAAAAGTCCTCGAATAATAAAGACCAACCATTTTTCAAAATATGGTAAGAAATGACAGAAAAAAATGAAATTGCAAAAAATATTATTAAAATACATTATTTTGGTAAGTTTTGACATTTTATCATTAAAAATATTTTTTGTTTGTTTAAAATAAAATCATCAGCAATATTATTTTTATTCATAAAATCATTTTTAAAAAATCTATTTTTTTCACTGATTTGATTGTGTGCACTGAAAATTTTTATGGATTTCGTGAAATTTATTTGGTATAAAGATACAAAATAAAGGGAAATAATTATTCATATACGGTTCTTAATTATTCAAGTTCATGGGTTTTTCATGAAGAAAAACTGCATTAGAATCCAACATGTGCTTCGTTTAAATTATTCTCTAAATACTTCTTTCATTAATTCTTGATAATTGCAACGTTATCAGCAATAAATTTCTGATGCTGTATCGTCTGATAAATGCAATTATACTTTATTTGTTTGAAATATTATTGTCCTACTTATTCTATTTATTCTGTTTCAGTCCAGTGGATCAGAAAAAGGTATTACCAAACATTTTAGAAGCGATTGGTCAAACTCCGATGGTGCGTCTCAACAAAATACCAAAGTTACACGGCATAAAATGCGAATTATGTAAATATTTTATATACACATATAATAATATAATCGTAAATAATAATAATAACTTAATTGCTAAAAAAATCTTATTTTCGCCTTTCATAATTAATATAATAACCAATATTGGCCTAAAAATAATAATAATAATTAATAAATAAATAAATAATAATTCAACGATTCAACTATATTTCTTTTCAAATGTTTTGTTCAAAATTCGTCTTATTGGCTTGAAAATTGAACTGCTTGGTAGAGAATTCAGCAATTGGTTGAGAAATCATATTTTCATGTTGAAAATTTAACTGTTCGGTGGAAACTTCATCAATTTAATTGAAATTTTTTTCCTTGGCTGAAGAATTTTTCTTGCTTTAAAATTCATCTCTTTTGGGTAGAAATCTTACCTTTTTGGTTAAACATGCAACTATTTAGTTGCTAATTTAATTATTTTAATGATAAATCAACCAATTTATTTAAAATTTATTCTTTTTTTGTTGAAATTAAATATTTTTATGTTAAAAATGCAACTTTTTGCTTAACAATGAATTTGTTTTGGACGAGAATTCAACTACTTTGTTGGAAATGATTCTTTTTCCGTTGAAATCAAATATTTGTTATTTAAAATTAAAATATTTTTTGCTAGAAATATCAAATATTACTTTTTTCGTTGAAAATTATTTTTTGTTGGAAAATTTAACGACAGTTCAAAACATTTGATAAAATTTGTTTACATTTTCTGAAAATCAAAATTTACTATTTTCATAAAATATCTTTAATTACCGGAAATTTTAAATTATTCTTATTTAGGCAAAAATCTCGAAAGAAACGCTCTGAATTTTTTCGTATCTTATGTCGCTTTTACATAAAATGTGAATATTCATTTTTCAGAAACAAAAACAATTATTTCTCCTCTCCAAGGCGCGGGCACAAGATAAACTCCCATGAAATATATTCGCCTTAATAGTACCTGCCTAGAAAAAAATCACGAACAAAAAAAAAACGCTGGCCTTTTTGAGAAAACTGAGTTTCAAAATTTTTAGAAAAACATCCGCCATTTTGTCTGTTTTAAGAATTTTCTAAATATTATTGTAAATTTCGAAAAAGAATGGATCTCTTTGCCAAAAAATTTAACTATTTTTATGAAAATTCATTTTTTTGTTCAAAGTTAACTTTTGTAACTGAAGATTGAATTATTTCGGTTTCGGTAGAAAATTGATAATTTGTAAATAAATATTCATATTTTTGGTTCTTGTGTTCATCAACTGCTTGACTATTCAATTTTTGTTTGAAAAATATCTTCTTTTTTTAGTTAAAAATTTATGTATTTTATTGAAAATTAGGCTTTTTTTTACAAAATATTCTTCGTTGAAAATTGAACCATTTGGTTAAAAATTTATTTATTCTGTTGAAAGTAAAATATTTGTATAGTAATGTTAGCAATTAAAGCGCTACATTCAATTTTATATTAATTTTTTAAGTTAAATTTATGCCAAAATGTTTTTTTGACCTCTTCCTTTCTACAGGTTAAACGTCTAATCGGTTAAGCGTAGAAATTATTAAAATTGCTTAAAAGTTTAATCGGTCAAACACTGAGCACCTGTTCTTAATTATTAAAGTTTTTTTTAAAGGTTTGGGCTATTTAAATCATAAAACCATACAAATTTCTTACATTTCAGTGGTCAAATGTGAATTCATGAATCCAGCGGGATCTATGAAAGATAGAATAGCCTATCGGATGATTAAAGATGCAGAAGAAAAAGGAATATTAAAACCAGGTGATACGATTATTGAACCTACGAGTGGAAATACAGGAATTGGTTTAGCAATGGTAGCTGCTGTGAAAGGTTACAAATGCGTTACAGTAATGCCTCAATGGATGTCAAATGAAAAACAATATACAATTCAGGCTCTGGGCGCCGAAGTCGTAAGAACTCCAGTCGCAGGTGCATGGGATAATCCTGAGGGACCTTTTGTAGTTTCGGCAAAACTGCACAAAAAAACGCCAAACAGTGTTATTCTTAACCAGGTAATGGGCTATTTATATATATTTTAAATATTTTTTCCCTGTGAAATTAAAAGAAAACTAAAAACTGAAAATATTTTTTTTATCTTTGAAAAGTATCCTTTTTCAATTTTCTGCTGGAAACTGAGGTCATAGTTAGAGGCTGGAATTGTTTTTTAGAACAAATTTTTTTTATGCGATAATAAAAAAATAATTATCTCAAATTCATGCAACTATCCGATTATATGATTAAATTATTTTTTTATTCAGTGAAACAAGAAAAAAAACATCAATTTAGAAATTGATCATATTTTTTCGAGGCAGATAGATTTTATATTCCTCTCATAACATCAATTATTAACTTCGCTTGAGACCAACGGCCTTGTTAAGGTATGAAATTAATCTTTCGTGCAGCATAACCTTCCTGCACACAAAGTTCTCAGATAAAAATAAATAGATTTATAATTAATTGGAAAATCAATAGGAATGAATTTGAGATTATTATGAACTGGAAAAAATTGCGCGCCGCGCGCGCCTTTTAATTTTAATTTTAGTAAACTTTCAGTAATCTTCAACTTTGATTTAAATATAAGGTTTCATCATAGCAGGGATTAGAAACAAAGAAAAAAATTATTATTAAGTCAATTAATTTTTGAAATATTCTTTATTCAGTAATTTAACTAAATTAATTAATAAAATAAAAGAATGAAATCCATTTTCGTCACTGATTCGACAACTGGATTAATTATAAACATCTTTTTGAAATCATCTATCTTAAAGATTTGCAAGAAATTGATGCTCCGTCATTATTTAATATTTATAATTTAAAATTATGTAGTTTAAAATGTATTTTAGCAGTTCAAATTTGACGATTTGTAAGCAAAAACTCTTTAACATAGAAAATGTAAAAATATTTAATATTCAAAAATTCCAACATGAAAAATATAAATATATATTATATATTTTCAAAATTACAAACTCTTTAATTTAAATATTCGCTATTCAAAGTTCTACAATTTTGAATAGCTATAATTTAAAAATCTTCAAATATAAAAGATGCATAAATATAAATTCATAAGTATTGCTGATTTAGAAGAACAAAAGTCAAGTTTTCAATTCTAAATCTTTCAAATTGAAGAAATTTGGAAGTTCAAATCAATTCAGTTCAATAGTGCAATTTTGAAGATTTATAATTCGAGATTTTTCCATTTTAACGAGTTGCGATTTAAAATTCTTCAATTTGAAATATTTTCAATTGAAGACTCTCCAATATTCAATGTGCATAATAGAAAATGATGCAATTTTGAATGCTTTTATTGGAAAATTTCAATTTTGAAGATTTACAATTTAAAGTTCTTCAATTGTGGATATTTGTAATTGAAAACTGTTCAATATTTAATGTGTATAATACAAAATGATACAATTTGAAATTCTCTTTTTGAAATAGGTTCAACTATTTACTTTTAAATTAAATTTTCTGTTACAAATTCTACTGTTGTGTAGAAAATTCATCTTCTTGGCATTAATATCTAACAATTCAATAGAAAATTAAACTTTTTTGTTGAATAATCATAGTTTTGGGTTGAAAATTCAACTGTTTTTACAAATAAATCGTTTTTTTGCTTTAAAATTAAATATTTTTGTAGAGCATTAATCTTCTCGCTCGAAAATTCATCTTTTTGGTTGAAAATTTAACAATTTATTTGAAAATTCGTTTTTTTTTTGTTCAAAGCTATTTTTTTATCTGAAAATTTAACGATTCCATTAAAAATTTATCCTTCATTTCATAAGTTAAAAATTTAAATATTTTTTAGAAACTTCATACATTTTTTTTAAGTCGTTTTTTTGTTGTTGTAACATTTACTCTTTTTTGTCGAAAATTCAGATATTTGGTAGAGTATTCATATATTTGGTTAAGAAGTCGTCTTTCTGAGTAGAAAATTTTCCTTGTTTGTTGAAAGTTCAAATATTTAGTTTAGAATTCAAATGTCTTACTAAAAATTCATTTTTCTTGATTGAAAATGATATTTATTTGTGAAAATTCAACTATCTGATAAAAAATTCGTCTTTTTGTTTTGAAAATTCAACTACTTGGTTAGAAATTCAACTATTTTGTTAAAAATCTAATTATTTTTGGAAAATTTAACTATTTTATTAAAGTCGTCATTTTTGGTCGAAAATTTAATTATGTTTCCTAAAAATTTATTCTTTTGGATTGACAATATATCTTTTATGGCTGAAAAGTCATTTTTAATGGTTGAAAATTTATCTTTCTTGGTTGAAAAGCAACTTGACTTTTTTTTTAATACGTCTTATTTTGCTGAAGACTCATCTCTTTGGGTAGGTTGAAAATTCAACTATTCTGTTATAAAATTCAATATATTTCATCTTGAAATCTTAGGAATATATAAAGTGTTTCATATTAAACTCAATATGTTATATACATTCATTTTATTCAGGGTGGCCAAAACGGCCACCGATTAAAACCGATTAAAACAATCGGTTTTTCTCGGTTCGCAAACAT
>JAWWLR010000166.1:10432126-10447062 GCA_035041075.1 Acraspis erinacei | reverse complement strand
CGGATCAAATCGATCTTTGGCACACTTTTCTTGGGTCCTAAAAGAAAGGACGAGTCTGTTAACCAGTCATTTTGGATAAAAATTAAAAAAGTAAGCGCATTTTAGATATATTTTGGAGACCACTTTTTTCTGAATTTAAAAATTCTATGTACGGATATTCATAGTATTAAAAAAGATGAACAGTTAACCTAATGACTTTTCGATAAAAAGAAAATTCTCAGTGACAGCATTTTCAAAACTTGCAAAAATCATTCGAAAATCAAAATTTTAAGCAAAAAACGCACTATATGAAAAAAAGTCAAGAGAAGAAAAACATTACTTTTTGAAAGCTCTAAGAGATTATTATAACAAATTTTTGGATCTTCTTGGAAAATCGAAAATTCAAATTTTGATTGCAAAAAAAGAATTAAAAATCAAAAATTCCATTTTTTTGTCAAACTATCTAATCTGGGATCCAAGAGCACTTTTGTGTCCATTTTAGGCCCTGATGATTTGTTGATTGAATCTTGTGCAGAATTTTCTCCTAGTTCTGAATATATCGAGTGCACATAGCAAATTCCGGGTCGTTTAGTTGTTTATTGTTATTTTACGTTTTCTGTGTTTAAATCAAAAATGTCACATCTCTGATCGCTGAAAAACATAAATTTTGAACCGAACGCCGTAAAGTATAAAAAAAGCCTCAAAGAGAAATGATAGCTTTTGAAAAATCCTATAAAATGTCTTAACCATTTTCCAATAGGACTCGTCATTTTATTTTTATTTATCGTAAGTACTATGCAGAAAATCGAAAATTCCAATATTACGCCAAAAGACGCGAGATACGTAAAAATCTAAAAGAAGACTATAGCATAACAGCGTGAGATAGAGAAAAATGTCTGAACAAAGTATTGTAGTTTTTTATTGATTTTCAGGTGGTTCACGGTGAGAATGTGTACCTTATAGCATAAAGAACTTTGAGAAACTTAAGCTGTAACTAAACTTAATAATTAAGTAGAAAATTGAGCATGAGTGCGAAGCGCGAGATTCAACAGACGCGCGCAAGAATTACGTATCCTACCAAAAAATGATTCATAACAAAGTTGTAGCTCTTTTTTGGATAAACATCTTACGTCCATTATTTTTTTTTTTCGTAGCTTATGCCGTTTTCTAAATAATTTAATTTTTTTATTCTTATTATCGTTTTTACGAATGAAACAAAAACTACGCGTCCTATCAAAAAGTGATTTTAACAAATTTGTAATTTTTTATCTTGCATAGTTTGGCCACAAAATGGAATTTTTTATTTTTCATTATATTTTGTGCGATCAAAATTAGAATGTTCGATTTTTGAAGAAAATTCAAAAAGTTGTTATGATAATCTTGTAGGACTTGCAAGAAGCAACATTTTTTTGGATTTTTTTTCATATCCTGTGCTGTTTGTCTTAAAATTTCATTTCATAGAAAATTGGTATCAAAAGTAGTGAGAATGCTTTCAATTTTTTGATTTCTATCCAAAACGGCTCGTGTTTACGGATGGACAGCCGGACTTTTTAACCAAAAAATTACTGTTCTGTCAAAAAAAGATGAATTATTAAACAAATAATTATATTTTCAAACAAAGAGGTGTATTTTGAACTAAAACGATGAATTTTCAACCAAAGAAGTGCATACTTTTTAAGAAAGTAGTTTCACTTCCAACTAGAAGTAATTGAATTTTCAAATAAAAAAGATGAATTCTCAACGAAAATTGTAAGAGTTGATATTTCAACCAAAAAATATTTTTATCTGAAATCAAAAAGATTTTAATTTTATAGCAAACATTTGCAATCTTAATAAAAAAAATTTAATTTTACCAAAAGATATAAATTTTCAAAACTATAAAACAAATCTTCAAAAAAATTGTTAAATTTTCATTTTAAAAAATTCTCAGTCGAGAAAGAAAAAAACATTGTGGGCAAATTATAATTTGAACAGGAAAACAGTTTTAAAAATAAAATAAAAATATCGAACAAATATTTATTTTCTAATTTCATTTTCTTTACGGTTACATAAATATAATTTTCCTGGGTTTCTTAATAAAATTCAAAAATATTTCTGAAGATTTCAGATATGTCGAAAAAGCATCTTGAACATTTCTAAGAAATTTATTTTTCTTATTTATTTTTATTCGAAATTATTGTATGAACAGAAAGATAGAATTGATGACTTGTGTTCTGAAATAATAATATTGAAATAGCGATAATTTTGTCGTCAAAATAACATTAGTTTTAAAGTTTAACTAAATTACTTAAAAATACGTTCCTTTTATTAAAATACAGTAAAACATATCTTATTATTTTAATTTTCAGCTTGTCTTACAATTAGAGGACACATCAAATTCTCCCTTCTCAATCGAGCAGGATGTCCGGGACCGCCGAAAATAAGGAGGAGGTCGATTATACAGAAAAAATGCAGGAAGCGATACTAAATTTTGAGAATTTAAAAAACGTCCAAGTAGAAGAAATTGTCTCCATTCTACAACCTAAAGAAAATAATGAACTCTCGAAGAAACTCAATCCTTTCAAAAATGTAAAATTTTCCGGCCAAAATGATACCCAACATCCAAAATGTTTCATTGAAACATTTGAAAAAATAGCAGTTGAGGCTAGCCTGAATGAAAGCGAAAAGCAATTTTATTTCATTGAATTATTTGTTGATGATGCTGAAATATGGTTAAAGAATTGTCAATTTGGAAGTTACGAGGAGATGAAAAATGATTTTTTAAAGTTCAACTGGAGTCCAAATAAAGAACAATCTTTTCTAGATCATCTTGACGTAGGAAAATACGACAAAGACTGCGGGTTGTCGATGACAGAATATTTTTTAAAGTACTTCAATGGGGCAAAATTCTTGGAGAAAAATTTCTCCAATGAAGAACTGATTTCAGATCTTCTCCAACACTTTGATTTTAACGAGGAAGTAGAAACTGCACTTCAACTTCAATCAGTGAAAACCCTCGAAGAAGCTTTGAATGTTTTAAAGAAGGCTGAAGCTCCCATTCACAAAAAGTCAAGAAAATCAGACTCCTACAAAAAACGTAAAAATACGTTTTCGTTTATACCAGATTTACATAGAATACGACGAGGCGAATTAACATTCCCGGTTATTATCCTGACATTTTTAATCGCTTTATACGCAGAATGTATTATTATCAGGGTTTTTTTTCCTGAGGATATTTCTGCTGGGGATAATCAGACAATTGCGAATATCATCAAGGAGTATAATAATACATACACGGAGATTCCACACTTCCAAAAATTCAACCCTGTCGAAACTTTGAAATTCTCCGGAAGACAAAATTCAATCCATCCAAAAAGTTTTATTCAAAACGTCGAGCACATTGCAGCGGAGGAAAATTTTGACTTGAACGCCAAGAAATATTATTTCATTCAATCACTGGTCGAGGATGCTCAGGATTGGTTAAATGTTCGTGGTTATGGAACTTATGAAGAAATGAAAGAGGCCTTGCTTGAATTTTATTGGAGTCCAGGAGTTCAGAAATCGTTTCTGGATTATTTAATAAATGGGAAGTACGAGGAAGAATCTGGTTTGTCGCTGAATAAATATTTTTTCAAGTATGTTAATGAAGCGAAATTTCTGGAAAATGCTCCCAGCGAGGAAAAAGTAATTTCTTATCTTCTGAATCACTTTCATTTCAACTTGAAAATACGGATTGCACTTAAAGTTCGGCCAGTGAAGACCCGCGAAGAAGCTTTGGATATTTTAGCAAATGCAGAAACTTTCAATAATTCTTTTTTCTATAAATACAGAATTAATATCATGATCGGCCTGAGTGTTGCACTTTGCGTTATTATTTCTGAATATCTGGTGCTTACTTTAGCAAATATACCAGTTTTTAATTATTTTTTCGATATCTGTCTGAAAACTGTGATTACACTCGGCATAATTAATATCTCTCTGACGGCCGTTTTTATCATCAGCGTATTTTAACATTTCTGTTTAGTTTTAAAAAATATATCTACTTAGAATTTCGTGTCTGCGGAATATGTATTTCAATTTTTTAATTATGTTGGTTTTATTATCTGCTGTTGAATTTTTAATTTATGATAACGAAATCGCTTATAGTGGCCAAATATAAATCGAATTTAGTGGATTGAAAATATTGTTTAAAAAGAGTGAATTCTTCCTAAGTTTTCAGTTTGATGAAATGATCAATTATTCAGAAAATTAATTATAGTAGATATTTGAATATTCTGAAACGGATGGCTAATTAAATTTCGATTTAGTTTCTAATTCAACTTCTTTGAATCGCGATTAAGTTTTCGAAAATTTTTGATTAAAATAGAAAAATGCCTATTTTTGTACAATATTTAAGCAACTATTTTCAGTTTGAATTAATATTAAGAGAAGTAGATATTAATAAATTCAATATCAATAAATTAATTTTAGTACCGAAAATAACAAATATTGTTAATAGAAAATAAATTATCATATTTCTTAAAATTGTGTTTTACTTCAACATGTGCTGCCATATCTCCATATACAAAAAAGTTTTTTGTAATTAAGAAAGCCTGGCAGCAACGTTCTAACTTTTAAAAGGTAACAACTTTCATTAAATATATTTTCATTTTAAATGCCCTTCAAAATCATACATTACCAGTTTTTCACTTTCATCTACTTATGAATCTTAAGTTTCAATCCTCTTGTGTCAAAAGGATGTTTTTTGACATCAATGGAAATTCCTCTTAAGCTTAAGAGACTTTTCATTTATCTCAAAAAGAATCATTTGCAGCAAACACTATCCTCTTGCAACAAATTTTACGTAATGTTCCAATCAAATAATTACGTTTGTGTAAAACAGATGTTTACGAGGTTGGAAACAAAACAGGCAAAAGGAAGATGCTTCTGTTTGAGAAAACTTTTTCTTTTTCGATTACTATAATGTGAAAAAAATTTCAGTTCTAAGAGTTCAAAGATTTTTATTACAGTTACCGTGACGAATTTTTGCGACCGAGGAAATGATCCAGGATTTTTTTCTTCGATTTAAACTGTAACTTTGAAGATTGCCAGAGAATCACTTCTGTTTGAATTGGAAAAATAAAAAATTCAATGTTTTAATATTTAAATATACAAAACAATTTTGATTACAAATTTAAGTTTCACAAAACTGTATAATTTAGAAATCTAGCATTAAACATTAATTTTGTAATAATAAAACCATACATTTTGGGAAAAGTATCTCATTTACTATTTTAAAAAAGTATTCTTATGCAACCTGTTTTTGAATGAAATTAATTCAAAAGAGTTTGAAAAATCAATGCTAACATTGAATGTTTTGTATACGCTTTATTATTATTATTATTACTATTAATTTCTCTTTAATGGCTACTGGTTTAAAATATATCCAATTTTAAGAATATTAATTTCGTTTTTCGAGGACTTAGACCTAATATCCTCATTTTCTTTTGCATTCCAAATTGAGTATTTCGTATTACCAAGGAATCCGAAATGAACATTATTATCTTGAAATTTGAAAGTAGTCGATTACTTTGGTTGTTTCAATATAAATATAAAAAATTGTAGGGCTCCAAATGTTAAAATATTCATACAGAAAAATTTATTTGTATTCGACAGATTAAAAATGTAAAGTTAAATGAAAAAGTATGAATTTTTTATTAATTTAAATTAATTGCTGAACGAATGCATTTAGATGGAGAAGAAGAAACTTTATTATCAGCATCGATATTATTATTATTGGCAATTATTTAAACAATTTTTATGAACAAATGAACCTGCAAAGTCCAATTGAGTAACCTCTCCGTGGTGCATACAAGGTCACCATAAAAAATATGATAGCAAGGATTCTTTTGCAAGACATTTCAATTTGATTCCGCAAAAAATCAAGCCTATTCATTAAAAAAATGTAAAAATGTACATTTGTTCATAAAAATTGTTTAAATATTTACCAGTGTCTGTAACTATTAAAACTATGATATCAAAGAGTTTTTCGCAAGACATTTCGAATTAATTCCGCAAAAAAATCAAGCCTATTAATAAAAAAAATCGTAAAAATCTGCATTTGTTTATAAAAGTTGTTTCAATAATTAACACTCTTTGTCACTATAAAAAATATATCAGCAAGGTGTCTTTGGAAAGACATTTCAAGTTAATTCCGCAAAAAAATCAATCTTATTCATGAAAAAATGTAAATTTGTTTATAAAAATTGTTTAAGCAATTCATATTTTTTGTTCAGTATGCAAAACATGATAGAAATTAATTAATTTCTTTATAACATTATTAAAAATTTGTGCTCTTACTCTAACCCACTGAAAATTATTTTTATTTAGTTATTACATTGATTTATGACCGTTTTTTAACGAATTTAATAGTCTTAGAAGAAATGGTATCGCGGAAAAGTTTAGCAACAAAAAGTTGTAACTTTGTTGTTAAATAACTGATTTCTGTTGAACTGAAATAAAATATTCGCAGTTACTCGTTATACCTGGTGGCCTTACGGTCATTTCTAAAAAAACATCAAAATCCGATAAGAATTGCACTTTCGGTCGATTTTTGTCCAAAAAAGGTGCTTTTTACCCACTGCGCGTCGTAATGCATGCTTTTAAAAATACTGAAAAAAAAACGAAATCTACCTATCAAAATTCTGAATAAAATGAGCCTAGGAAGAAGTCATTGTATCAATTTCAAAGGAAGGTATTGCAAAAAAGAGCAGATTGTTTTTATTTATTTTAAAAAACATCTAATATAACAAAATTTAAAAAATATATATTTGTGCCCATTTAAGGGTAAATTTCGTTAGAATCACAGAAGCTTATAGTATAATTATAAAATATTTTCCTTGAATTGTGCAAAAAATTAAAGTCGATTAAAGTGGGAGCCACAAATTTGGAAGAATTCAAATTTTTTTCTGCTATGAAATAATAAGCAGTAATTATCGATTTTATAGATTTGTATAAGTCCTTTGAAATATACATTGATTTGATTCTGATTATTTACTTTCAACAGATGAAAAGACTTTGAATTCATACAACTTTTTTGTTTCAACTTTAACTTTCTGCACCATGCAAGAAAAAAAAGTGTACTAATATGCAAAAAAGTTATGTGAATCTACGGAAATTGACCTTATAAATAAGCTCATAATCATCGAAAGAACGTTTAGTATATAAAATGTTTATTCAAATTAAACCAAAAAAAGCTACAAAAAGGTTAGCCACCATACTAAGTGGTGGTAGTGCAACTTTAAAAAATTCTGAAAAATGTGTTTTAAATTGCAGAACTTGTTGGGAGTTGTCGTCAACTATAAAACAAGGGGACCACGACAATTTGAAAGCTTTCATGAAATACCAGAAAGAAGAACAAAAATATAGAAAAATATTGAAAATATTTTCATGTTCTTATTCCGCCTTCAATCTTCATTAACTCTATAACCAGTGGCACAATAGGCTTTGTAGCTTGAGCGCCAGGGGGAGGGGGCTTCACGCCCCCCCCCCCACATTACAACCAACAACTCTATAATCAAGATCATTCAAGTGGCCTACATTAATAATAGCCAAAAAAGTTTTTAAATTCATGAAGAACCAATGAAAAAAGTAAAGTTTTGATCTTTACGAAAAAAATGTGTTTTTATCAATGAACCAAATGTTACTCCAGGTTCTACAACAAAAATTATGATCTTCTATTGTCTTACTGTTTGCTTCTAACAATTAAAAAATATATAAATAAAAAATCAAGTTTTTATATAAATATACATATGCATACATTTTTAAGAAAATAAAAAAATCAATTGAAAAATGGATATGATTAAACATAAAATTTAAATGTTTAGTATTGTTAATTAAAAAAAATTATATTAATTTTGAACCCTTCAAATAAAAAAAACTCAAATATTAAAACGTTTAACTTGAGATCGTCAAATTTTGATATTTAAATTTGCAGTTCATTAATATTAGGCTATTTTAATTAAAATTCGTTATAAATTTAAAGATTTCATTCCGAAATAAAATAATTTTGAACGATTGAAATCGAAGATTGTTTATATCAAAAATTTTGATCCTAAATTATTCAAGAATTTAAATTTTACAATTTTTTAAATTGCAAATGCTCTTTATCTGAAATTATGAAAATTGTCTCATAAATTAATTATATTTGATGCTGGGCAACACTAAACAAACTTTCATCCTAATTCCCCTACCGGAAAACTGCCATTTGAAATAATTGATTGAATCATAAAAATTGGTTAAAATTAAAACAATTCTAATTCACCTCTGAAAACACGGTTTTTTGATTTAATTTCACAAGTACTGGTATTTTATTGAGGAAAATACCAATAAAAGTTTCATCCCAATACCTTTATCGGAAGTCCGTTATTGAACCAAATTTATTGAATTTGAAAAATTATAATTTTCCTCTAAACTCTTACCTGTCGGCTTTTATTTCACAAATTACTTATATTTAATTTCGGACAACAGTAAACACATTTTATTCCAATATTCCTAACAAAAGACTGCCATTTTTGAAAATTTATACATTACATTATATAGTACATTATTTCGAAAAATGTTAAACAGTGCTCATGTGCATTTTTTCTCGATTGCTAGAAGAAGAATAAAATTAGATTTAAAGCAAATAAATTTTTATTCAATGAAAAATATTAAATAATTGATAGAATAGTAGTTGATGGCTTTCTCGAACATTTAAAAATATTTAAACGCCACAAAATGTTGGCCCTGACTGTATGGTTCATACTTTCATACCTGCAGAGTGCAGCTCCAAAAAGGTGTAACTTTCTTGACCTGCCCTATTATGCCTGAAATTCATCGGAATTGACAGTTCTTGTTGTGCATCAGAAAGACGCGCAGGACAGTATGCACGTCCACTAGTTGACTATTTCGCAAATTTCGGAGCAATTTTATCCATGATGGAGTAAAATATATAAATCAGGTAAGATATTGGTTGTAATTATATTTCCTTAGGAGATTAATTAATATTTAATATATAATAATTAGTAAAATTTAAAGAAAAACAAACGGAAAAGATTGATTTAAGAAAATCCAAAGAAGCTTAAGGACTTTATGTATGAAATATTTACTTCTAATAATACTTATTTTTATAACATAGTAATTAGGATATGAAAATTCTATAACATATCACTGGGCGAAAACAAAATTTATGTTGCATATTGGTTACATGTTGCTTATGATACAAACGTAACCTATAAGCAACTTGCAAGGATTACCCTTTATAAAGTACCTATAAAATCCAAAATCTGATATAGAATACTATTTTGTGTATAGGTTTAACTTATATAACTCATTCAAGCAATATATATTGCCTAATTAAGTGTATTTTTTATGAATGTAACCTGTATGTAACAAAGAAATACACATCAAACAAACTAATGCGGAGGCCAGTGGAATAAAGCTAAAATGTAAAATTTAGCTTCAATGATTTTTAATTTATTTTCAATTTCAATTTCCGGAATTTAATAATCAAGAAAATTATAAATAATAAAAAGAATTAAACTCGGTTGCATATTTTTTTACTGTTACGCATTTTTTCAAAATTATAACTAATATTTTCATATCGTCAAGCCATTTCAATGAAAAAATAAATGGTCTAATTCATTTTGTTTCACATCCGATTTGATTTGAGTCCATATGAATTGGTTAAAATGGGAAAAAATCCAAAGATTTTGAAACATTTATTTCAGGGCATGTTTCAGATGCAAATTCCTTCATTACATTATTTTAAAGAAACTTATGTCAACGTGAAATGAGATATCGAGATGAAAGTTTACGGAATTAAATAAAATGTTCTAAGTAATGTATCTGTTCATGAATATTTATAATTACAATAAAAATTATATTAAAAATTTGTTCATAACTCCATGTACTTCCTCATAGAGGAAGTTTTATTGTAACAATCTCGAATGTTTTTAAAATAATTGAACCACTATTATTTCAAAACTGACACAAGAACTTCTAAAGATAATCATTAGATTTTTTATCATTGTTATAAAATCTATTTAAAAACTGGGTTTTTCGATATTAAAAGTTTTTTGCATTCACATAATTCGAAGTAGATGCAAGAATATATCAATTAAAAAAGACTCCTTAAATGAGAGACGAATCCATTGACCTAAAATATTAACCAATTTCATTATAAATAAAGGAAGTTCTTGTCACTTATAATATTTAAAAATTGGTTCATAGCTATTGAAATTAAACAAATTTGAACCCCTATAGCTAAAAACTTTTTCATTTGAGTATACAAGATCAAAACTGAACTGCAAATAAAAAAACTGAATTTTGAATTTAGAAAATGTTTTAATTGAAGCTTATACAAGTTTTCATTGGAACGCTCATCAATTTACATGTATAAAATTGACGCTATCAATACTATTCAATTAAAAATATGTTCATTAAATGCCGTTAAACTACAAAATTTGAAAATTATTAACTTTGATAAATTTAACAGTTGAAAGATTTCTGATTTCTGGTTTGAAAACTACAATGATGCTATATTTTTATTTGTACATCAAAATGCAATAGTGTCATTAACAAATAACAAATTTAAATAAATTATCGAATTTAAACTATAACTTTCAATAATTAAATTTAGCACGCTGAAATTTTAACGAGTCAAGGCTTTATATTTGATACAAATTAATTTCAAATTGTTAATTTTTGATTATTTGATTTATAATTGTTCATTTTAAATAAATAGTCAGATATTGCCAAGTATTGAACAAATTACCTGTTTTAAAATTTTAAAAATTTTAATTGAAGGGGATGACCATGGAATATTTTAGACCGAAACAATATTTGAACAGGATTTGAAATCGAATAAAAACGTTTAAATTATGAATCTTTTAGGTTTTAAATTCTTTGATAATTACAAACATTTTATACAGGTTCAATCAGATGGTCGCATTTCGTTAAATACTAAGGCTTTCGAATTGAAAGAGCTCATTTTTTAACGTTCAAATTGGTTTATTGTTTAATTTAGAAAATATTCAGAACCGTCTTGTAAAGTTAATTTTTGCTTAGTTTATAATAATCGGTTTACAATGGGAAAAATTTAAACTAAAAGATTTTATAGACCAATTTTCAAATCAAAAAAAGAATATATCAACAAAAAAGTTTATTTTCAACTAACAAAGATGAGTTTTCAATGAAAAAGATAAATTTTCAAGCAAAAATAGAATAGTTACATCTTCAGTTTAAAACATTGATTTTTAACAATATATTTAAACAAATTTTCAACGAAAAAAAAGAAATTTTAACTAAAATGGCTAATATTCGGAAAACAAAGGATTTCTAACGAAATAGTTGAATTCTTAAACCAAAAGATCAATTTTCTACAGAAAAAATAATACAATTTTCAACAACAGAAAATGTAACAAAGCAGTTCAATTTTCAACCAAGGAAATTAATTTTTAACGAAAAAGATGAAATTTTAACTAATGAGATTATGTTACTAACAAAAAGGACGAATATTTAAAAAAATTGGTTAATTTTCACCTAAAACACATACATTTTAGACAAAAAAAGAACAGTCACATTTTCAGTTAAAAAATTATTTTTCAATTTAAAACAACTAATTATGAATCGAAAAAATGAAGTTTTTACTAATGAGATTACTTTAGATTCAAAAAAGCAGAATTTGCAACAAAATCGTTTACATTTCACCTAAAACCGATCAATTTTTAACTTAAAATAGAATAGTTAAATTTTCAGTAAAAAACTTAATTTTTTAACTAAATAGTTCCATTTTCAACCAAAGAAATAGAACAGTTACACTTTCAGTTGAAAAATTCAGTTTTTAATTAAAAAAAAGAAACTAATTTTCAACCAAAGATATATATTTTTCGCCAAAAAGATCCATTTTCAACCAAGCAGATTAATTTTCCATTAAAAAGTCGAATTTTCAACAAAATAGTTGAATTTTCACCTAAAACAGATCATTTTTGCCTAAAACCAAATATTTAAATTTTCAGTGAAAAAAATAATTTTCTACAATCAAACAAACAAAATTTGACCCTAATAGTTTAATTTTTATCGAAGCAGGTGAATTGTTATCAAAGAAGATAAACTTTTTACGAAGTATGAAATAGTTAAATTTTCAGTTTAAAAAAAATGAATTTTCGAACAAAAATTGCAATAAAATAGTTATATTTTAAACAAGAAATTTTTTTTCAACTAAAATGATCACTTATTAACAACAACAAAAAATAAGTTTTAAGAAAGTAGTACCGCGTTTAGCAAAGTAGTTGATTTTTTAACAAGAAAAAGATGAATTCTCAACGAAAAATGCAATAGGTGCAATTTTAACTAAAAAAGAATTTATTAAAAAAAAAGCAGTTAAATTCAAACAAATTAGATGAACTTTCCATCCCCAAAAAAGACTTTTTAACCAAATTTGAGAAGTTAGAAACTACAAAGGAAAGATTCAGATCAAGATAACGCATAATCTCATGGAAGTACAGAAAAATATCAATTCTGTACAAATAGAGTTCACACAATAAAAATTTCATGAATTCTCTTGATATCTTTAAAATCTTGTAAAATTTGATTGAAAACCAAACAACAATCTTTTGGAATCTCTTGAAATCTCATCATACGTTTGTAAATATGTATTTATTATTTAAAAATGTAGAATTCCTATAAATCTTAATCTTCCTTTCTTGAATAATTGTTCATAACTGTCGATAACTGTCGAAATCACTTGAAATAAAATTTAATTTATTCGGAAAAGTATAAATTATTTGAAATAACTAGAATATAAATTGAATTAAACTTATTCATAGCAGTTCTCTAGGGAAAACGTACAAATCTCTTTAAAAATCTTTGAAATTCCTTGAAATATTTGGAGATTTAATAAAATCCTTTAAATCTTACAAATTATTTTATTCTTGTGGAATGCCTTGAAAAACCCCAAAATCAGTTGAACTCTTTGAAGTCGCTAGAAATCGCTGAAAATTTAATTTATTTTCCAAATTTCACTAAAAAGAGCTTTTAAATCACTTGAAATGTTCAAAATCTGTTGAATTCCCTCGAAATTATTAGAAGTCTTTAAAATGCCGTGCATTTTTTTTATTATTAAATATGACGAAATCGCTCAAAATCCGTGGAAATTCTCTTGGAAATCTTCAAATAAATAAATCATTCGTTTATACAACATTTTAGCATTCTTTATTTCTTTACTGATTTTCTTATGAAGATTTTCTATAATGCTTTTTCTAGAATCGTATAAAAATCATAAGAAAATCATTATTGAACTATACTGAATTTTCTATAATATTTTTCTCGTAAGGGGGGATTACAAGGCATTGTGAACGATTTCAAAGGATTGCATGAGAATGCAAAGGATTTCATGAGATTGCAAAAGATTGTAGAGAGTGTACACCAGATTGCAGGCGAAATTTGGTAATTTTACCGTCCTCAAAAGTTCGATTCTTGGTCAACCAAAAACTTCAACTTCAGTTTATCGCAAATTCCCTGACCAGTTTTCAATTTCCTGATTTTCTGAAATTCCCTGGCCTGTAGGAATCCTGATAATTTGCGCTGTTTAGAATGATTCTAGAATGATTTTGGACTCCTCTAAATGAGGTTAAAACTAATTGATCATTTTTATTTTTTCGTTTTAAAAATTCAAATATACATTTTCTTGTTTCTTTTACAGATTCGACAGTCATAATTGAAGAATACTTATACGGGATGTCTTCTTCTGCACATCTTAACAGGTCTCAGAGCAATCAAAGCCTGGAGGAGCTGGATTATGACCACTTCGCCGAGGATTACTATACGGAAAAAATTCGAGAAGCAATGCACAATTTTGAAGATTTGAAAAATGACCAAGTCGAAGACCTGGCTTCTACATTCGCGTCTCAAGAAAATATTAAAACTTCTGAAGTTTTCAATCCTTTCGAAAAAGTTAGATTTTCCGGACACAACGATACCCAACATCCAATAAGTTTCATCGAAACTATTGAAAAAATAGCAATTGAGGATAAATTAAATGAAAGCGAAAAACAATATTATTTCATCGAATCACTTGTTGATGATGCTGAAATGTGGTTAAAGAATTATTGTCGATTCGGAAGTTACGAGGAGATGAAAAATGATTTTTTAAATTTCTACTGGAGTCCAAGTAAAGAACTATCTTTTCTAGATCATCTGGAAGTAGGAAAATACGACAAAAACTGCGGGTTGTCGATGACAGAATATTTTTTAAAGTACTTCAATGGGGCACAATTCTTGGAGACAACTTTCTCCAATGAAGAACTGATTTCAGATCTTCTCCAACACTTTGATTTTAACGAGGAAGTGAAAACTGCATTTGATCTTCAATCAGTGAAAACCCTCGAAGAAGCTTTGAATGTTTTAAAGAAGATTGAAGCTTTGAAAAGTTCTACTCTTGAAGAAATTAAATCCACTCTTGTCTCTAAAAAGTCAAAGAAATCCTCTCGCAAAAGTAAGAATGAAGTTTCTATCGCAACACTCGATGAGTTTGTTGTCATATTTATGATAGGTGTTGGTCTCGGTTTAGTTTCTTCGTTCATTCCTTCACTTTTTGTTGGTAATTCTAAATCTTCAGAACTTGTCAATATTCAAAACAATTATACAATTCAAGAAATTCCACATTACCAGAAATTCAATCCTTTCGAAACTTTGAAATTCTCCGGAAGATTAAATTCAACCCATCCAAAATGTTTTATTAAAAATTTCGAGCATATTGCAGCCGAAGAAAAGTTGGATGCATACTCCATGAAATATTATTTCATTCAATCACTCGTCGAGGATGCTCAGAATTGGTTGAATATTCGTGGTTATGGAACCTATGAGGAAATGAAAGAGGCATTTCTTGATTTTTATTGGAGTTCAGAAATTCAGAAATCGTTCCTGAATTATTTGAGGGATGGAAAGTACGATGAAAA
>JAWWLR010000166.1:10419073-10430008 GCA_035041075.1 Acraspis erinacei | reverse complement strand
TATTGTCCCACCAAATATACAGTAAAGCCTTCTTTCCATGTATATTGCGCACTGGTTGTGACGTTGAAGGCTGGTCTGGGTTTCTCCATGTTTTTCTTCGCTTTGAGTTGTCAAAATAGATCCACTTTTCATCACCTGTCACAGTTCGATGCAAGAAATCTTTTCTTTTCTCTCTGGCTAGCAGAATTTCACAAATGGTTTTTCGCCTTTCAATATATCTGTCTTTCAAATCATATGGAACCCATTTCCCTACCTTCTGGACCTTTCCCAATTCGTGTAGACGTTTGGAAATGGTGGATTGAACAAAATTCAATGCATTTGCCATTTGCTTCAACGTTTGCCTTGAGTCTAGATCCAATAAAGCTTGCAAATATTCATCTTCAAACTTTTTGGGCTGACCTGGACGCTCCTTGTCTTCCATATCGAAGTCAACAGTTTTTATCCGTTTAACCATCGTTCACAAGTTTTTTGGGTTATAGAATTTTCCCCGTAAGTTTCAACCAATAATCTATAACTTTCAGCTGCCTTTTTCTTAAAATGAAAGACCGTTATTAAACTTCCCTGCAAAACGGCTTTTTCTGGTTCGTAATTCGACATTTTCAAAGCTTTCAAAAAATATGTTCTTCGCACAATGAAAATCCAGAACAAACTGGCTTTTGGTGAAGTATGCCGAACCTTCAAAATGTCATAGAAGCCATGCGCCTATACCAAAAAACGTATTACTAGCACCATCTCTTAGCAAAACCGATATTATTAACCGAAACACCTATTAAAAACACGCGCTTTGAAGCGCGATTTAATGTCTAAAGTAAAATGCTTTTTAAATTTCCGAAATTGGTTAAAAACGCTAAGATCTCACGTTATTGTACAAATATTTCAACTATTCTTGGAAACATATAATTCATTTTTTTTAAAGTAACAATTTTAGACGAAAAAAATAACTATATTTACAGTGAAAACTCATAGCTTAACCAAAAGTTATTATACAATTATAAATATTCTTTAAAATCTAAACATTGCTTATTAAAACAACCAATAATTTGCGACGAAAAACAAGAACTTATTCTGAAATTGTTACAAGATTCCACAATTTATAATGATTTTTATTTAATGAAGGGAAAGGGACCATCATTTGGTCGCTATAGACAGTTGGTATTTTTAATTCTTTAAAAAACTAGTGAAGTAATGTTTTCAAACTTTAGGGATGAATAAAATGAAATGAAATGGAAGAGATTAAAAACATTAGAGAGCTTCATTACTGAATAAGCGATACAAGAAGTTTCCGATAAACAATTGTACAACGTACCTCAATTTGGAAATTTCCTGACATTATCCGATTTTGTCAGAGTTCAAAAGTTCAGCAGATTTAAATAATTTTAATTAATTAGTAGAGTTCCGTCAAAGGCAGATTTGGTATGAAAGTCAATTAAAAGGGGGGGGGGTTCCAGTCTGAAGGTGACTTCGAGCGCATCCATAATAGCTCAAATAGTATGTTGCGCGCGAAGTTTAAAAATAAAATTGAAAATTGGCAAATAAGTGTAAATAAATATATGTAACAATTAAAGTAACGTAAAAAAGAAGCCAATATTTTAAATTAGGAAGTAGATTGTAAAAATTTTGTTGAAGTCGTTGAATTTTTCACTTTTAAATTTTACGTCCCGTAAACTCAAGAAAACTGGTTGAATGCGCTCACTTGCTTCGCAGGGCTGTTGTCTGAGGTTTCCACTGTGTGGCACTACTATCCAGACAAAATTCTTAAAGTTACCGACGCAACGCTTATTAACTGCTACTAAAAGAAGATGCAGTTGAAGTCGTCTTCGGCCCACGTAAATGACAGTTATTTTATTTTTTTAAGTTTGTAACGCTGTAAGAAGAAGTATTGCGATTCCTCCGTGAGTTTCTAATGTAAATTTTAACATGGAATCCGAAGCGCATTACTTATTATGTAAACTTTTTATTTTCGACGGAATCAATTACCTTCAGTTTGTGCCAGGACTTTTACAATGCACTGAGCGAACATACCCGGTAACCGAAACGCCTATTTGGAGTGAGAGACGTTCATGGACGTCAGAGTGGCCCTGAAAAGGCATTTATTAGCCAAATTTGTCCTCTATTTCGGAAGCTACCCCAGAGTGGAGTAAAAGACTGCGTAGTGGGCAAGAGCATTATTTACGAGAGCGCTGGTCAATGGGACCAGGGATAGGATAAAGGATAGGATAAATTATTTATTTTTTTGAGAGTGTTTTCTAATTGTTATTGCGAAACCATGAGATAAAAATGTGTGGCCCCGGGCTTACGTCAGGCTATACCAGCAATTCGGAGAAGTTTAATTTTTTTCTTGTGCCAAAAGATTCCAAAGAAATTAAACGGTGAAACAGAAATACTGAAACAGTTAAACTTTCAACAACAAAATAATTATATATATATATATATATATATATATAATTATTTTATGTATTATACTATACTATTATTATCAGTCTAAGAACATTATCAATCAACGTTTCAAATTTGCAAAAATTACACTTGTTTATAACATTAATTAATTAATTACATTAGAAAAATAAAAAAATAAAAATATGAATAAAATTCAAATTGTTTTCAAAATACTCATCCTTATATTCAAGTTTTCTAAGATTAAATTACCTGTTTTGACGAATTTTTGTTGATAACTTGTTACAGCCGCTCTTATTGTTATACATAAAAAGTAGTAAGTTTTTAATGAATTTTGGTAATTTTGCTATTCATAACAATGCCAAAAAAGGCTTACCTGATCGGAGCGCCATCTATTGGATTTATCTGAACTACGATACCCCTCCAGATGCTAAAATAACATCTACCGCATACACATACACGGGCGATAAGCATCCAATCTATCAGTAAGATAAATGGCATATGCGACTATATTATTAAATTAAATGATTATTTTATTACTGTTAAATAAATTGTTGTACGCATTGGATTCTTATGCTAATCGTGAAATCATTATTTCATTATAAGTTTCCAAAAAGTAAAAGTTTGTATACGCTAATTAATTATTCAAAAATTCCTTCTTCATTCAGTGTCATTAGAAAGAATAATGCAATTTCGAAAAAGTATAACTAACACATTACACGCCACTAATCGTATGCCAAATACTTTTTTATGATTTACGTAACAAAAATAATAATTCTGTAAAAAATCATGCACGAACTAATTGTTTATAGAAGTCCATTTTGATTTCAACTTGCATTAACGATTTTAGGTTTCATACCCCCTGAAACCGTATGCCAATTAGCTTCCGACAGATTAACTTTTCTCAAAGTTTCACGAAAACCACGTTGCATACATTAATTAATCTTTCGGAAACATCAATCTTGTCTTAAAAATTGATAATTTATTTATATTGTCAATGAGAGCGAGCCGTCTTATTTCATTTGCTAATGACTCGAAAAATATTATAAATATTTACTACTTAAATTGGCATACGTCAATTAATCGTTCCCGTATTTTTTCAATATCACGTGGTCTATAATGTGAAATTTATTAACCGTGTACAGAATTAAAATTTATATTATACTGGAAACTTAATAACACCTTGATATATTATCAGGATAAATGATGTTGCAGCGTTCTCTCGCATCAAAAGTATCAAAACTCTGGATTACAAGCGACTCGCCGAAACTCAAAACGTCGACAACGAATTGCAAACAATTTTAAATTGTGAAAGCAACATATTAAAATTAATAATATATGGCATCACAAGTACGGCTAGGCTCGTGTTTACCGAGGGAAGATCAATGTTTACAGTACGAGTAGTAAAACCTTGGCCGAAGGCTATCGTTTTTCTTGTCATCCTGTGAACATTGAATTTCCCGCGTAAATACGTACGTTATCCTACGAGTGATGTAAGATATTTTATTCGAAACAACTTCATGTTATAAACCTATAGAATTCCCTGAAAAGTGAGTGTCCCAAAGCGAATTGACGAAATTGTACGAGAACGTCCTATGTAGCTAATGTTTTTTGATAATGATGATGATCACTGTGCGAAAGTTCTTCTGTTTCGTTTTCTCCATCTGTCAATTATACCTCGAAAGCCAGCTTATATTTAACCTTAGATTTTTGGGGGTGCTAAATCTTACTTTGCTTCTTTCACTTAGCCATTTATGTTGAGGGGTGGGATTTTGGCTGTTTTTCTATGATTTTGAGTTTACGAAGATTTACAATTAGGGATACTCGGATACTCAGGCAGTCAGGTACCCGATATTACGAGTATTACTCGGGTACCCGGGTAGCCGGCTTGTAACCGAAAACTCGGATATCAGGGTTCCCGGATAATCGAGGAATACCAGGGTATCCGGGTACTCGAGTCCTTTTTTGGATTTTAAATATTTCTCATTCAACATCAAGTTTCAAAGGCAAAGAAAATAAAAAAAAAACGCAATAGTTTTCTAACCCTTATTGGAAAGTCAATAGGAAAAACCAAAATCTCAGAACGCCCGGAGCAAGTGGTGGTATACAAATAGTTCGCTGTAAATATGACACTTTATGACAAAATAGTTCCATAACCAATTTGGCCGTTGACGCGACATGTTGATGAATTGTACGAAGGGCTATTTGACAATTGTGATCAAGTTACCTTTTGCTTCACTGTTTTCCTGATACTCGAAACTTACCCGGGTGTTTGGGAACCCGATATTTATGTTATTACTCGGGTACTCAAGAAATACGTGCCATTAGGTACTCGTCCGAGTAACAATGTTACCGAGTATTAGCAAAGTCAGAGCTCTATTTACATATATAACACTTTGTACGTAATTTCTGATAATTCAAGGTTTGACGGATTCTATTGTTGTTGATATGGTTGTAGAAAAGAACACGCGATTGATGTGGGTCCCATCTGTTTGAGCTGTAAACGATAATTTCGTATGGCACGAGATTTGAAAGTAGTTCGTTTCGCGGTAATACGCTCATAACATGGTGGTTTCGAATAAAAAATGGAAGCATCCCAAATCTGGGAGACGACGTTTATTGTGATACCCAGTGAATGTTCTCAGCGAACCAGCAGTACGAGTACATTATAGAATTGAGAAAAACTCCAATTCTACCATTTAAAACAGAATTGAATAAAATCAGACGTATTCAACTTTCTTTAAGCTTATATATAATAGGAGCAAATATAGATTTAATATGAAATAATGGTTGAAAATAGTATTATAAAAAATTAAAACACAAGCATTTTTCAACAATTTGAAGCTTTATTAAGATCGCAGTGTTTAATTCTTGAAATCAAAACTTGCCTTATAGTTTGGATGTTTCATTCATTTTCAAGGATGAATATCTTGCAGGGAGAAAAATAAAATTCATGACTTACAGTATACATATGTGGTCCTGTTTTTATGAGACTGGCCCCGGCTCGTGTTTGAGAAAACGATTAATTCTTAACAAAAAAGGTAATACAGTTAATATTTCAACAGAAAAATATAAAATTTCTACCAACAGAGATGAATTTTAAAAACATAAAGACGAATTTTCAACCAAGATAATTAATTTTTTTTATTAAAAAGACTAATTTTTAACAAAATACATACATTTTTAAGCAAATTATTTAATCTTTAAAATATAAATGATCAATTTTCAACAGAATAGTTAAATTTTTAATAAAAGATGATGAAAATTCTACCAAAAAGATTATTTTTAAAGCCAGAAAGACGAATTATGAACAGAGAAGATTAATTTTCTACGAAAAAAGAAGAAATTTTCAACTAATAACGGTTCATTTTTAATCAAAAATGAAAAAGTTAAATTTTCAGTAAAAAAAATTAATTTTCAACAAAAAAGAACAAATTTTCAACAAATTGCGTACATTTTCAACCATAGAGATGAATTTTCCACCCAGAAAGACGAATTTTTAACAAATAAAGACGATTCAGTTAGGAAAAATAAAATTCATCCATATTATTGAATTTTGAAGTCAAGAGGCGAATTTCATATAAAACAGTGGAATTTTCAACCCGAAAATATGAATTTTCAACAAAAAAGTAAATTTTCAACTAAACAGTTTCATTTTCAACAAACAAAAAATATGGAAATTTCAAACCAAGGAAATGAATTTTTTACCAAAAAGACGAATTTGTAACTAAAAAATACCAATTTTTAATGAAAAATGAAAATGTTACATCTTCAGTTAAAAAAATAATTTTAAACCATAAAACAACGAATTTTCAACAAAATAGTTATGCTTTCAATCAAACAGATGAACCCTTAACCAAAAAATTAACTTCTAACAGATTAGTTCAACTCTTACCCAACTAGTTAAATTCTCAACGAAAAAAGATCACTTTTCAACAAAATAGTTCAAGTTTCAATAAATTCGATGAATTTTCAACTACAATTATTATGAATCTCAAACTGGAATGGTTACATTTTTAGTTTAACAAATTATTTTCAATCAAAAAGACGAATTTTCAAAAAAATAATTAAGTTTTCACAAAAAGATTTTAGTTTAATTTTCTACACTAAAACAATGCATTTTTAAGAAAAAGTGAAGTGCCTAAAAAAATAGTTGAATTTTAAAGCCAAAAAGATAGATTTTCAACCAAACAGTTTAATTTTCATCCAAGAAGGATACATTTTTCCGCAGGGTCTAGATGCCCTGAAAATATTTGTGCTATGCTCACAGAATTTTGGCGAACTGTGCTCATCGAAAATATTTTGTCTACGCTCACCAAATTTTTAACTAAAGTTATAATGGCCAGGAGAGAGCAACTGCAAAAAAATAGCATTTTCGACATAGAATCGTTCATAAATGATACAACAAAATTTCAAATAAAGAATTTAAAGATGTAAAATTTAATATTCTTGACAGTTACTTTAATTGTGAAGTTCTTATTATAGAAGCTTCCTGACCTTTGCCAGATTTTTTTAAAAATCCCTGACATTTCCTGACCGATGGCCACCCTATACTAAAGTTACTTTTGCTCATTTGACTTTTTCTTAATTCATTAACGCACATAAATGTTACATTGTTCTGCACCCTTCAACACAACCCTTTAACCACCTAAAACAAAAATTTAATAATTTTATGTGACCAATAATTTCCGACAACAGTAATATAATTATTATAGTTAGGTATAAAATTAGTTTAATTGAGCAGCAATCAACAATAATACTGTATAATAAACGAATGAAAAATAAGATAGGAGGGAATGCTTATTTTGATTGGAATTCAAATAATAATTAAAATAATTATTTACTGGAGCGAATATTATTAAATTAATCACAAGTTGATAGTAATATCGATAGTAACAATTAAACTTAATTGTAATAATTTTAGTTATTATTTAAAAATGTAATTTCTAAAAATCAAAATGAAGAAGTCTAAAGCCTTGTGCTCATTTGAAGCGAAATTTGAATCCTCCCACATTAAGCTTCCCTTCCATTTCCCTTGGTGAGCCCTTAGGCCCTTAGGGTCCCAAATCATAGCAAGTTTCCGTACAATCAAGGCCAAACATTCATGGTGGTATGTTGAGAAGCGACGCGACAAACTGCAGGAAGCTTTTCTTTGTGTTGAGTTTTAATTATCAAGTTATTATAAGGAAAAAGTTAGTTTTGGGAAAATAATGCACCTGCATTTAAAATAAGTTACAAAATTGGACACGAGGTAAGCAGAAATTTAATTTAAAATTATTGTAATAAGTAAAACCCCGCAGGTCATAGTCCGGAAAATCCTGAAACTGTGAGTGGTGTCACGTACCCTCCAGAAAGGAAAGATTTTGATTTTACAAAATAATTTAGAAATACTATATCTGGAAATACACTATAAAATTCGTTTAAAATCATTTTGATTTCCTATTCTTTAACTAACATTAGAAATACTATAAGATTATATCTAAAAAAAATAAAATAATAAAGATTTATTATCAAGAGGAATAAGAAAATCATTCAGAGTACCCAGGAAGCTGGAATCGATTGAATAGAAATGCTTTGGATCGGGGAATTTAAGAATGCCGATCCACGCGAATTTTATAAAATTCGTATACATTTTTTTCGCTAGAAGCCAAATTTTGTGCAATCTGTAGAAACTAAAAATCTTAACTTTGATTAAACTGTTTCAATAATTTTTGCTTTGTCCAAAAAGCAACTTGAATTTTACTGTGATTTTGGGGGAAATTGAGAATTTTTGACTAAATGATTAGATAAAATCTTGTTTTCTTTTCTAAATAGGGAAATATTTGTTTTATTCTAAAGAAAATTTCTACCAAATTCAGCACAACCTAAGTTTTCAGAAAATCCTAAAGTGCTATTCTAAAATTAAAGTTATACAGTACGTATAAATACGTCACAATACGTATACATACATTCACAATACGTATATCTCGGAATTCGGAGCCATACGTATCATTAACGTAAGATTTTGATCCTCTTCCTCTTTATTGGATCATTTTACATTCAAATGATACCAGCTAACGTTAATTTTTTTGGAATAACTAGAATATTGTGCGCACTAATGGCCCTCCTTTTTAAAAAAACTCGGTTAATTTTCTAACATTTTGCTTATTTTCATGTCAGTATTTTATTTTTAACGTTCTGGAGTAAGAAAAATGTCACATTTATGTGCATGATGACACTGAGACAAATTCAAGATCTATAATGTAAAAATTTTATTTAGACGAGCAATTTTATTGTTAAATAACAGTAAAAATGGTAATTTTGCAATAAATGAAAAATAAACATTGTTCAAAATTTTAATTGTATTATTTACATATAAATAATAATTTTGTAAACCAAAAACTTACCTCAATGTCCACAATCAGTTACTTTTTGCTAGTTCTATTAAAAACTATTATTTTTAAAGACATAAATACATCTCAGAAAGAAAAACTGAGATATTTGGAATTCGTGTCTGAATCATCGTCTCAATTCTTCATTGGTTCCAGAATTTTTGTCCCAATATCGTGTTTTGATTAAATTTTCAATATTGTCGCTATTTAGTGAATAGTGATTGAAAAACCTATTTGATTCCAAATTCAAATATTTTGTTGAAACTTTTTGTTGTACAATAATGGTATTAAATAAAAATATAACTAGTCCACGTTTGTTTAAAACTTTAGCTTCTTTTCTTGAACATTCAACTATTTGTTAGAAAATGTCTCTACTTTGTTGAAACTTTGTCTTTATGGATGAAAATTTAACAATTAAGTCGAATATATATTTTTTAATTCATGTTTTTGGACAGAAATTTAATCATCTTGGTTAAAAATTCACCTATTTTATTCATAACTTGTCTTTTTTGGGTCACAAATTAAATTACTTTGGTACGAAATCCATTTTTTAAAGTTGGAAATTCAACTTTTTGTAAATTCGTCTTTTGGCTTGAAAATTCAACATTTTGGTTGAGATTTTTTTTAATATTATGACTGGAAAATCGGTCAAGGTTGAAGATTTCTGTATTTTGTTGAATATCTAATTTTTTCTGATAGAATATTAATCTTCTTGGCGACTAATTCACCTTTTTTTTAAAAATACATTTCTTTGGTTGCAAATTTAAATATTAGTTTGAAATAACCTTAAAAATTAAAAAATTTGGTTCAAGATTGGTGTGCTTTCGTATAAATTAATTTTTTTAGTTTAAAATGGATTTCCTTAAATGAAAATATTTATTTTTTAATTGAAAATTAATTCTTTTAATTGAAAATATGTGTAAGTATTCCATTTTGTGTTGAAAGTTTATATTTTTTGACAGGCATTTAGTTTTCTTGGTTTTTTCTACTGAAAAAGTGGGTATTTTTTAATGAGATTTTTTTAGTTTAAAATACAGTTCTCGTCCTTTTTTTGGTTGAAAATTCAATTATTTTGGTAGAAAATGCACATTTCTGGGTTGTAAATTGAACTTTTTTGTACAAAATTCCTCTTGGTTTGAAAATTAGTCTGTTTTGATTAAGGATTCAAAAATTTGTTGAAAATTCTTATTTTTTCGTTTAATTTAACGGTTTTTTATTGAAAATTTAAGTATTTTATAGTGGAACTGCCAATTATTACACTTTTGGATGAGAATTGAACGATTTTCTTGAAAATTGCCTTTTTCTTGATGGAAAATTAATTATTTTAACTGTACACTTGTAAAAATACAAATTTTGCTTGGTATTTAAAAATATCAATGAGAAAACTGTTTGGCTCAACAAAATATTTTTGTTGGCCAGACAATACTGGTTTGTTATCATAACTAAATTTTTTTCTTGATGCAAGGAAATTCTTGTCACCCCAATACAATATTTTCTTGATTTAACAACATTTTTAGGTCAAAAACATACTCTTTGTACTTTCAAAACCTGAATCAGTCGTAAAAAACAACTATTTTGTAGCTAAAAGTCATTTAATAATTCATTAAATGGTAATTACTACTAAGTTTAATTTGAGAGCAATTTATCATCTCGATAAATGTCATTGAATAAAAGAAGTTAAATTAACTAATTATATTCAGTGATAGAAACAAGTAACTCAGAAATAAAAGTCAGTTTAAATTACAATTGAATAAATTAATCAATGACTATGCTACAAAACAGTTTTTTTATAACTTTTATCGTACTGATAAAAATACCATAAATTGCGGATAATTGATTAAAGGTATGAAATAAAAATATTGTGTCTGACCGTTAACATCAATTAAGTCAGACCTATTTATTACAACATTTTGCTGGTACACTTTATACCCTTTATTTTAATCCAGGACAAGGCTCGATATAAATTTGGTAATAGTGCTTGATAGTCATCAAAGTTTGGTAAATTTTCAAAATTTCTGTTACATCTCGAACAAACGAGATATCTTCAACCCTAGTAAAAATGCCTAATAGAATCCAAATAGAAACCTAATAGGATATGGCATCTATCAGGTCCTATTACTTTCGAAAGTGGGTTTTGTTCCTGGTTCTATCTGGTGTTCTATTAGGTAAT
>JAWWLR010000166.1:10406047-10417090 GCA_035041075.1 Acraspis erinacei | reverse complement strand
AACAGCACGTATTCAGATGACAGAACACGCGACTTTACCGGTATTATCCGCCACGATGGGAATGAACTTGCACACGTGAGCATATTTCGTTGGTCTAACTCAATAGTTTTTTTGGCTCAATAAAAATTTGTTCAGGACAACAAAATAAGGCTTAACAAAATAATGTTGTGTTAAGAACCAAATATTTTGTTTGGCCAACAAAATCATTTTGTGCTAACAACCAAAATTTTGTTCTGGCAAAAAAAACTGCTCAACAAAATGGTTGTGTTGCGATGACTAAATTTTTTCCAGTGTAAAGTTACTCTTGCTAATGTGAAATACAAATTTTTATTCTGCTGAATATGTCTGGCTTTGATTAAAAAATAAAATTTTACATTATTAAGTCTTACGGTGTTGTCAGTTTACTTATGCACTCAAATGTGACATTCTTTGTCACTGCCTTTCAACTGAAACTCAATTCTTAATTATGTGTTTAAATTTGGCTACATTCTTTACTTCGAGTTCTTCTAATTAAACCAAAAAAGACGATTTTTTTTTAATGAAACAATTTATTGCTTAAAAAGTAAATCAATTATAATGGTTATTGTAAAAAGTAGACCGATTTAAGGTCCAGTAAATATCCAATTTTCCTCTGAATATTAAATTTTCCCTAAAAGATAAAATAAGGTTTCTTTCTAAATTTATTTAAAACCCTTTTAGTAATAACAGTCATACATAATTGTATAAAAGTGTGAATTTAAAAGATTAGAGTTGCTGGTTTTAAGAATCACTTCTAAATCAGAATATATATTTTGAACAGCAGATTTATATATTTATATATAAATATTTTAAATTATTTGTTTTATCATAGTCGCATGGGCTGTCTCGTGACATTTCTCGGGTTCTATTTTAACTGTAACTCTTTTCTATTTTACAGATTGGCCACCTGCAATTTGCAGACTTTTGAACATTATTTCTCATTCCTTTATGAACCAAAATGACAGGAATCAATGAAACCATGGACAGGAGTATAAGAATGGAAATGGAAAATCAAAAAGACAAATCAAGGACAGAATCTCTACAAGGTTCAATTTCCCAATATGAAGCAAATACAACAAATCGTAGGTGTCAGCATGTAAAAATTCCTGGAGCCTTTTGCTGTGCAAATGAACATTCGCAACTAAGTCTTTGCGATGTAATGATAGTAGCGTTGCTGGTATTTGTGATGTGGACCGTTATTGTTTTCATGACTCCATAATGACTAAGAAATATAAGCAAGAACTTTTTTACTTATTAGGACGTACGTATGTTATCAATTTAAAAAAATTATTAATTCTTATCTCTGTAAGATGACATGGTCAACAACCATAAGAAATAAAATCTGTATAAAAAATGTTTTTTTTTTCTTTGCATTAATTTCTAGAGTCGTAATAAACCTTTAATATATTATTAAATAATTCCCGATCGCCCATTAAGGTAGTTGTGTCTAAAATCAGGTATTTGGAAACAAACTTTTCTATGAGTTTAAGCATTTAAGAATTATTATCAGTCATTTCTTATGAAAGAGAAACCCTTATTTTTTGTGAAGCGATTAAAACTTACGAAAAATAATTATTTAAGCAATAGTTTCTGTAATTGATTGTTTTTCTATCGTTTCTTACCAATTTTTAAAAAATAGTTTAGCTTTAATAAATTATAGTGCGTGAAAAGGTTACAAATTAAAAACGATGTTACGCATTCTATAATCAATAAGTTCAAATCCAACCGTTTTGATTTTGAACAGTTTCCAATTTGAGCGTTCTAAATACAAAAATTTCTAATTGAACCTTTTAAGTTTGTAGAATAATATTTACGAAACCGAGTTTTTTTTTACATTTTTAATTCGAAGTTTTAAAAGAAGGTTCAGAATTGTTATCCATTAGAATCTAGCGACGTAGGAAATAGTACAAATGTATGACTGAAACATTCGAGATCCAACAATTAAAAACCTGAATATACAAAGTATAATGTTCAAAGAATAATAATAAATAATAATTTCAAATGATTAAATCATCTTCATTTAAAATGTAACAATTTAAAAATAATTCCTTCAAATACACATAATTAATATGGAACTAAATTTTTGATTATTATAGGCTTAAAATTTGAAAATAATTGCTTTAATTTACTTTTTTTCCTAAAAAAAGTTACTTAGTTAATGCTTTACTTTCTGTCTTAAACGACTCCCTTACAAATTGGTCTCAAAATATCTTCTGATTTCTGGAAAAAACTGTTTATTTTAATTTTCTTTGTTATTGGATTATTTTGCTTTGGTATTCACTCATTATTTTACTTTAAATTAAGTAAATCACTCAGATTTTGTACAGAATTAAAAAATATATATTTAGGGGTCTTATGTCCAATTTCGCAACAAAAAAAACATTTCAACTGATAAATATTTGTTTGAAATACTGTCGAAAATTTGGGTGATGTATTTTATTAAAAATAAAACAATGGCTGCATTCCAAAGCAAAATAATTAAATAAATAATAAAACGGCAATTAAATTAAGAAACCACCTTTTTTAAAGATAGAATTGAGATCCCGAATAATTTTTGTTCCAAATTTTTCGAAAATGCAAGGAATATTTTGAAACCAAAAGGAACAATTTGTAGAACGGCCTTCTTTAAATTAATAATTTGAATTGCTATTAAAAATGGTGAAATTATAAGATGGGAAAGACTTATACATTGCGACAATTGAAAAAAATGAACTAACATAATAGAATAAATATATAATACTTGAATTCGAAATTGTTAATTAATTTTTTGTTTAAATAACCATAAATGGCATGTCTGTTTTTCATGAGCAGTTTCACTCACCCGGCATTTCATCGCAATTCGCAGCGTCAATAATCATGCGAGAATTTAGATAGGTGTCTCTTACCCCCTCACCCCGTGAGCTGAGCTTTTCAATCATAGGTCATACCATTAATATTTATACTGTTTACACCAATTTTCGTGCAAAGGTTCATTCTGTTTTTCATGGTATTTGGACTTTATACGCAGCAAAATAACATACCCAAGTATTTATTTTTACGTTTGGGTATTTATTTCGTAAGTTTCCTTAAAATTGAAAATAAATAGACACAAGAAATAAGGAAAAAGTTAAATTTACGTTTAGAAAACGTATCATTATTGAGAACCATAAGGTAGGTAGAAATATAAGATCAAAGTATACGTGCCTATAACTTGATTTAATTGGAATATTAATGTCTCAAAAAATTAGATTAAAACCTTTCAAATTTTTAGTTTCGAAACGTTTAAGCTTAAAGAATGGTGGCCGTTTTAATCAAAGACTAAATGCCCGGTTTTCTTCCGGTTGGCAAACATTTTTCAACATCGATGAAATTAAAAAATTCAAAAATTTCCATTTAAAGTAATACAAACTGAGTTGCAAATAATTTTAAGAAATTTTAAGTTAGAAACATTAAAACTTGAGCGGTTAAATTTTTTTAGAAACAAAAACCCTCTTAAATTAGAAGTTAAATTATTTTTATTTCAAATAGTTTACAAATCCTTCAAAAGCTTCCAAATTTTATTTTAAAATCTTTAAAAAAAATACATGTTGCTTTAGATTTTTTCAAATTTTTAATTATTTTTGAAATTTTTGCAGAACATCTAAACATTTTTTAAAAGTTATTTGAATTTTTCCTCCATTTTTTTAATAATCCTGCAAAATAAAAAATATTTCAGATTTATTTATACTATGAATCATGAGAAAATGTTTTTTAATTTTTTAAAGCCTTTCACAATTCTTAAAAACTTCTAAATTTTTTTTACAGATTTGCAAAAATCTACATTTAGTTTTAAATTAGACCTTCCTGGGCTGGTTGCACCATGATTTCGATATGAATAGACGGATTTTGTCGGTATACGTAGACATTTCGTTTAAATCATTTGAATTAATTTAAAATTTTAAATTAATTTTGAAACTTCTCAGAGCTTCGAAATATCTCTTCAACTTACTCGTTTTTTAAAGAAATAATAAGTGTTCAATATTTATTTATACAACAAAATTCAACAATTTTACTTGCAAATTAATAGTTTTCAAATAGAACTATTAAAATTGTAACATTCAAAGTTTATTTTTTTGGTTTAGTCTTGAATATTTGTTTTCTAATTAATTATTTAAATGAACAATCCAATATTTCTAAATATTAAGCAAATTGATCTTCTTAATGAAAAATTTCAAATTCGGAAATTTTTTTAAACGTTGAAATCTGGAAATTTTTAACTGATTCTGAATCGTCTTGCAAAATCAATTTTAATATTATTCACTTGTTAGACCTTAATATAAAGTTCAATTTTAAAAATCATTATAATTTATATTTTTAGTTGAACAACCATACTTTTTTTAAATCGAAAATTGTCGACTTCAAACGCTTCTAATTTTTTATTTTTTCGAATTAAGCATTGTAGACTAAATTATATCATAACTGAAACAATTCAACTAATTATTTTTTTTTAATTGTTCAAATCAAACTTAAACAACTTTTATTTCTAAAAATGTATCAAGTTCCTGGATAAAAAATAAATTGACTATCATTTCCCTGTTTTTCCCGGTCTCATAAAATTCCTGGTAATTTCATGGTTTAGTGGCCACCCTGCTAAAGTTTCAGAATTTTATTTTTCAACATAAAACATATTTCAACTTAAGCATTTCAAAATTTTTCTTGTCATAGACATAAATCAAAACTCATTTTAAAATAAACAATTATTCGTAATTTTATTTCATTCAAATATTATTTTAAAATAATAATTTTTTTTAAATAAAATTTTTTCCAGAAAGAGACCCAATTGAATTTAATGGAAAATATTTTTCAGTACAATTAATTCCAAACCTAAATTTTTACATTTTTCAAGAAAATAATATTTGTTTAATTACTTGGAAAATTTGTGCGCAATATAAATATTATTCTGGTAAAACATTCTTCCATGAATTTCTAAAAGATATTTGCAATTTAATGCTTGGCATAATAATTGTGTGAAGTCAGAGTGAGACATTTAATAATTTTAAAGTTTCATTTTCATAACTTATACAAGCGTTTATATCCACTTGTTTTCTTTTACAGACTGATCCTCAAGAATTGAAATATATAGTATAAAGGCATTTTCCTGCTGAGAACAAAACCAAGATGACTTTAATAACGCAAAATAATGATACGGAAGATGTCACAATTGAGATAACAGAAGCGATAAAGGAGAATGAAAATTTGAAAAAAGATGAACTTTTGGAAAATCCTCATTATCGGGTAGAAGAAGGCTGGGGGATCTTAATTGGAATTTCGTTTATCCTCCTATGGGCCTTGGTATATTACAAATACTTGGAGGCAGCAAATGCATCCCATCTTCGTCGAGTTCCGCGCCAAGGCTCTTAGGATACACAAATTAGATATGAACTATTCTAGTCGCTGATGCTCACAAGTCTATGAACATTTCAGTCTTAATTTAATTAAAAATTTAAAAAATTATAAATTTTCCATAATCATTTGGAATTTGGATACTGACAAAAAATAACCTGTAGCACGATCCACGAGTTTAAATCATTAAAATTACACCAAAAGAAAATAATGGATTTCATTATAATACAGTTATAATTATTGATATATTATGCGTTGATATGAAGCATAAATGATTTACCTGCATAATGTCATAATTATTATTAAAAAAGTTCCGGTAAAACTTAGAAGTTATTAAATACATTATTTTTAGGTTTACATTTTTTCATAAATATTATTTGATCTATTTTATATTACTGCATATTTTTCTTTTAAGATCTACATTTTCACCCTTATAATATTTTAAGAAATGATAATTAACTGATTAATTTATTTAAAAAGAAAAAAGTATTCCTATAAATCTTTCAATTCTCTGAAGTGAAATTTGAATAAATTAAGGCTTAAAGTTAGTATTTTAGTCTTTACAGAGTATCCAGCGATTCTTAGGTACAACATTCAAGGTCTTTTTCGGGTTTTCCAAGTCAAGAAATCAAGTTATCCTAGGTATCTTTTTTTACATCACATAATGAAATAACCTTTGTTATACAAGTAAAAAATGAGCCACTTCTTTTTTTATTAGCCAACAATTTATAGAGAAAGCAGAACAATAAATAAACCTAGTTCTTAATTTTTTGTGAACATAAGCCGTCTTTGTGAAAATAAAGTCGTTGAAATCTTTGCGAACACTTTGTCAATACGTTAAAATCTTCCTTATCAAATTAAAAATCTTTGGGAATCTTTTAACATTTTTAAAAAATCCTTAAAATGCTTCAAACCTTTATGAAATCTTTTTTTAATCTACGTTTGTTTTTGAAATCTTTTGATATACTTTTAAATGTAGTAAAACTTTGAAATTCTCGAAATCTTAATGAATTCTTCGAATGTTTGTGAAATCTTTCTAAAATCTTATGAATTCGTCTGAAATCATTCAAATATTTGAAATCTGTATGCAACTTTTATGAAATCTTTGAAATCTTTTGCATTAATTTGAAATCATTGAAATATTCGAAAAATTCATGAAATATTTTGAAATCTTCTAGAAAAATTTCAAATCTTTGAAATGTTTTGAAATCTTGCAAATCTGGTCTACTGTATCCTTTTTAAAATCTTCAAAATTCTTGTATTCTTTTAAAATCCTTATGAAATATTTGTAAAATATATCTGAAAACTTTTATAACAATTTGAAATGATTATAATATGTGAAATTTTCGTGAACTCTCTTGCAATCTTCTAAAGAATTTTGAAATCGTTTCAAATCTTTGAGATGTTTTTAAATCTTAGCAATTTCGTATATTGAATCCTTTTTGAATCCTTTCAAATTCTTATAATATTTAGAAGTCTTTATGAAATCTTTTTGAAAACTTTAGTATCGATTTAAAAACCTTAAAATCTTTTGAAAGTTTTGAAAACTTTGTAATATCTTCGAAATCATTGGAAAGATGTTGTGAGATCCTTTTAATCTAGTGTACACGCCTTTTTAAATCTAAAAATGTTGTGAAATCTTTTGAAATATTTGTAAATTCTTTCTTAAATCTTTGTAAAATGTTGTGAAACATTTTTACATGTTTGCAATTTGGTGCACTTTACCCTTTTTCAAATCTTTGAAATCTTTTGTAAGTTTTAAAATCTTTGTGAAATTGTTGTGAAATCTTTAAAATCTGGCGTGTACGTCCTTTTTGAATCTTTGAAATCCCGCAAATCTTTGTGAAATTTTCAAAATTGCTTTATATATTTTAAAATCTTGGAAATCTTTTGTAACTTTTTAAAATCTAGTGTACAATAAAAAACCGAGTGGTCGACCGCTCGAAAAATCCGCTGTATGCAGTAATTCCTCATTCTAATTCTGAAACTGAATCAACACAGAAGTTTTCAACTAATAATTTTTATAATTTCTGAGTTGAATATCACAAAAAATGTATCCTTTAAAAATCCACATTAGCGGATAAGAGATTAAAAATTTATTGAAATTATTCACAATATTAAGGTCTGTTCATTGTAATTTTAAAATAATTGAAAAAAAATTCCAGTAGTAAGATTTTTTCTAAACGAGATTTTTCTTTCATATTAGAATAAAACATTTAAATTCTTCTTCGCATTTTATTCAAATAATTGTTTTAAAAGCAAAAAAAAAAAAACAAATTAATGTTCTCGTGAAAAAATCAAGGAGAATAATTCTAGGTTTTTAAGATTTTCATAATCGCTGGACCCCCTGGTGTATTTAGTACTTAAAATTTTGAACGTAATGGATATGATGTATGTTCAATTATGTTTTAACAACTGTTATTTAATAATATGTAAAGCACATACAACATAATTGCTCCTCAGAAAAATGTATCTATTCAAAAGTGTGACTAATTGAATAAATTATTATTTACGTTCTTTACTTATTATAAAATTACATTATATTCGAAAGTGAAAGTATCTACTAGCTTTAATTTATAATACTATTAAAATATGGTTTGAGGAAATTCTTTTTATATTGTATTATAAATTGCATTTATTATGTTTTCAAAAATAAATTTAAAGGATCATATTGAACTTTTTATTCCAATTCAAAATTCATTTAAAGATATATTCCACTTTTGTCAGAATGTTTGAATGACCTTTTATTCCATATTGTCCCTTTAGTATTCACGGAAAATGTTTTTAAAACCTTTTTGAAATATAAAATAAGTGAGATTGTTTTCATTTAAATATTTTTTGCATGAAAATAGAAATTGTTTAGTAAAAAATAAAGGTTCCAGTCCTTCATCAACCCAAAAAGATGAATACATTGCATTAAAAACCAAACAGTTTGGAACTTTTAAGTAAGAGACAGATTTTTAACAAAATAGCTGAACTTTCAACCAAATATTTAAATTTTCAAGCCAAAAGGACGAACCAATAAAATTGATTTCAACAACAAAAGACTGATTTTCGCGCCAAAAAGACAAAGATTGTAGAAGAAAATTGAATGTTGAACAAAAAGGTGGATTTTGAACCAAGAAAGATAACTTGTCTACCGTAAAAGATGAATTTTCAATCAAAAGGAAGAATTTATTAACAAAACAGTTACATTTTAAAAGAATTAATCAAACTTTCAACAAAATAATTACATTTTTAATCAAATAGTTGAATTTTTAACCTACAAAAATGAATTTTAAAGCGAAAAGATTAATTTTCTACGAAAGACGAATTTTCAACAAACTAAAGTCCGAATCAGTTCCATTTTTAGACAAAAATGGCAAATTTTCAACCAAGAAGATTAGTTTTCTAACAAAAAAAACGAGTTTTCAACCAAATACATGAATTTTCAGTTAAAAATATAACTTCAAATAAAAATGCAATAGTTACATTTTTAATTTAAAAAATTAATTTTTAATAAAAAAGGAAAGGAATTTTCAACAAAACAGTTGTATTTACAAACAAAGAAGATGATTCTTGAAGCAGAAAATTGAATTTTTAACAAAGTAGTTCAACTTTCAATCAAGTAGTTGATTTTTTAACGAAATAGTAGCATTTTCGAAAATTAATTAAAATTTCAATTGAATTCTACAATTTTTGCAGAACGAGATTCTCGATGTTTCTAACTATTTCAAAATTATAATGAAAAGCCCGCGAAAAGAAGAATAACTAGCGCCGTGCTAGATATGTTTGGAACTAAAATTCTGCTATGACCTTGGGACACAAGGGAACACCATCATTGTCAATCTTTATTTAAAATCGGCTGCTTTGTTTACACATACGCATACCTAAATCTTGTTACATACGTTTCTGCAAAACAATGATACTACAAAAAGTAATATTGATATATTATGGCAAAAATTTCGTATGGAACGAGTAAATAATAGAAATCAGACGTAAGTTATAATTTTTTTTCTTCAAAATTTTGGTTATTGTAAGTACAGTTTATCCCTGCTGAAAACCCCCATTTGGGAACCCATATAGGAACCTACATGGGAACCCATATAAGAAACCTACATGGGAACCCATATAGGCATGCATGTGGATGCCTACGTTAAATTATATTGGCAAATTGGTAAACCCAATGAAATGAAATGGGCATCTATGTGGGAACCCATATGGGAACCTAGAAGGAATCTAAATGAGATCTTATATCGATTCCTTTGTGTGGGGAAACCCATAAATTGCTCCTACATGATATCCTTAACAGAACTTTATAATTTTTTAAATATTATCATTTTACAAAATAGTATCCTTATTGTATGTCCGCGAAGTTTTGGCATGTCAACAATAAGAAATCAAACTTTTTTTATGAAATAATTTGGTGGTCATTATGTGGTGGTTTTTTATATTTGGTGATAAAAATTGCAAGAACTACAACATTTTCCAAATCGGCGTGCTACCTACACATATTTTACCAAAATTCTTTTTAGTAATCTCTTTTTTTCATTTGATGGTCACTTGGTGGTTGTTTTTTTATATCTGACGGTCAAAATTTTGGCAGATATTAATTTAAAAAAAAAATATTAGACAACATGCGCAGCGCAGCTTTTTCTGTATATGTGTAGGGGCGCGAAGTTCAAACGCAAGAAGTACCAAGACTGACGAAAAGTGTTCCATTGTGCATGCTTAGTTCTTGCAATACTATATTCCAATTTCTTTGGTGGTCATTTGGTCGTACTTTTTTATATTTTATGGTGGATTAATTGGAAATTTTACTATATTTTTTAAAGATACTTAAAAATGCTATTCTTTAATTAGACAGAAAAAACAAGACAAACAAGACAGACATTAAAAAGATATGATTGCTTTTAAGTGGTACTGACTATTATTATGGAATTTTTCGTAAAACTATCCGTTCAAATGTAGCACTAGGGTTAATATTATGGAATTTTCCGTAATATTAGCAGACAGTTCATTTAAACATATTTCATTATTTAAAAGAAGACAATCTTTTGGATTTTATTTTTTTTACTTTTCGATTTCGCGCCAATTCTATATGCGTAGAAACTAGAAACAGCTACGCGAGCTCTAGATTTTTTGAAAATTAATGTCACAATTTTTACTACAAACAGATCTCAAAAGGAATTTTTGAAAAATATAAAATAGTTACGTGCTAGCTTTAACTTACGACACCAATTATGAAAATACGATAGTTTTGACAATTTTGACCACCAAATATTAAAAAACCACCACATAATGACCATCAAATTATTCGACCAAAAAAAGTTTGGACTTTTATGGTTGACGTGGAATCTTTGAGTTGTGTATTTTATACAGTGAGTGTAAAAAGTTTTCGTACACCGCTTTTTTTATGACTGATAAAGTTCTCTTAATTTTAATTATGCCAATGCTAAAAAAACTATTTTTTAAAGGTTGATTGCTCTCGAAATTCTGTATAAAATGAGCCTAAGATGAAACCAATTTGTTTATTTTTAAGTACATATTTCAAAAATAGTATAAATTTCAATGTTTTCTTAAAAGTTCAATAACTTTTAACAGAAAAGTAACAGAACAGTTGGAAAAATTGCAATATTATTTGTGGTAACTAAAATATTTTTGTAGAATATATGAAACATATAA
>JAWWLR010000166.1:10347144-10361385 GCA_035041075.1 Acraspis erinacei | reverse complement strand
TTTTCCACTGTAATTTGTATTCCCAGGACATAATTTTTCTCTCTAATATAGAGTTTCTTCAAGTTTCTCAGACGGTAAATTGTCACTTTGAGGAAACTGAGCGAATATCTGTCTGTCATAAATACCAGTTTCAAGCATAAATGTTGAAAGCGTAAATATTAAATGTACACACATTCTATATAGGTTGTGCGATCTATGCTCAGTGGGCCGACTAGACGAGATAAGTGATCGTCGCGAGCACATACGGGCAATTGTGGAATTGACAATAATTGTCGACGCTCTTTTACCTGAGGAGATCCTCCAGCCTCTCCCTCCGATCAAAGCTCAAAGTAGGTTATTAGAAAGAAACGATTGCACGAGCCCGGGTGAAAATCCGTGGTCACTTTCGGGAGAGTTTAGTGCTAGATGGTGTTTATGTGTGGGGGCGGACGCGTGCTAAACTCGGGAATGAGACAAGCTGTCACGAGCCTTTCTCGGCTTAGATAGTCTGATCGCTTCCGCGAAGCGTTCAGTCATTCAGATTGAGTTGATTCAGTCATCAGGTGCCAAGTGCATGACTCAAGGTGTTGCGACTTTTTCACACTTTTTTTCACCTCTGCACAGCCCATTGTTCATGAACTCTGCTACCTGTTATCAAGATCACAAATTAATAAGCAATTTCAGAAATTTGTTTGCATAATGAAGGAAACCCTTTGAATGATTTTGTTTGAAATTTCGAATTAGTGAATTGATGACGTCTCACGGGCGGTGACAAGTTCAGGGCTGTATGAATGTGGACGCTTGATGACGTAGGGGGTGGGAATTCCGTCGCGACCATTCAGATTCTCTGGAATCTGTTTTGCTGGGAAAGATTAGTTTTTAGCGATAGGCGTTCCCGTAAACTTTGCTCAAATAACAAACGGAATAGTGCTGGTTATTATGAAATTTGAATAGACTTCAGTGGGATTTTTCATGTTCTGAGGAACTGGAAGACGATTTACGACTTGGAAGATTTTGTGCTTTGACGAGAATCTGAATGGCTTCTTGCATTGTCTAAGTAGATTCTAATCTTCCTAATTTTTCGGATTTGGTTGTGAGAATTTGTAAGTGCAAATTTGGTTCTTGGTGGGGTTTGTGATTGTGGTTCAGACGTTGTGGAAACAATGGAATTTTAGTCGCAAAACAAAGAAGTGACGATGAGTTTTGTTGAAAGGTTTTTTATTGTGTTTTCGTGGATCTCTGTTTAATTTCTGAATTGTTTTTGCTTTCTTTTTGAATATTGTTTCATTTTAAAATATTTACAAATACAAATTGAAAATATTTGAAATTCCTATAATATCCTCGGTTTTTGTTTCGTAATAAATTGTGCAACACCTTCTTATTTGATTATAAAATAATATATCTTATTTGTTATCATTTTCTTTGCAAATAAATAGAGTGCATAAATCTTCAGAGAGGCTCAGCGTGAATAACTCGCCGAATCAAGCATTTTAATTAATTAATCAAACGTATGGAGCTCAGCTTTGAATTTAAGCTTGTTGTCAAAGCTTCCCATTGTTAAATATTGCCATTCAGAAACTTAATTGACTGAAGAAATGAAACCATTGAGATTATGTTACTGATAACACGTATTCTCAAAATGTTAATATAAAGTAAATAAAAAATTCATAATTTAAGAAAATCACTTTAAAAATAAGAAAACAAGTAGATTGATTTTTCTCCTAATGCATTCATCACAGAGTTTTGACTATTTTGGAAAAATTTCACCTTTTTTTAGTTGAAAAACTTGAAGTTGATTCAAAATTGCAGTTAACTCTACCTTCGAGTTAGTTCGTGTCAGCTCAAATTTGTTGAGACAGAGAAAAAGCCGGAAAATGAGGGTGAATTTATTTTCTGGTCGGAAATTTGGTTAATTCTTACAGTTTTAATATTTTCAAATACTAATTATTCAAACCAAAATTTAATTTGGATGAATTAAATTTCAAAATTAGATTTTTTTAAATCTCGTATTTTTAATTATTAAATTTAGAATATTTCATAGCATATTTCAGAAAATTGTTAAAATTTAAAGAATTTACAATTTAATATTTTTAGTTTGAAATATATACAGAAATGTTAGATATACAATTTAAATTTCTTTGTTTTATTTTTTTTTTTGAAAGGAAGGCCTTAATAGCTTAAAAAAATTTTATTCATAATTTTCACAATTAAACAATTGAAGCTCGAAACGTGATAAATTAGATCAATTCAAATCTATTGCGTTTGAAATTCAGAAATTGTTCTTTCAACCCTTTTGTAGATTTACCGCATTTTTGCAAATTCAATGAATTTATATCAAAATAATAAAAAATTGACAGTTTCAAAATTGAAAACTTAATAATTAAGTAATTTTATGTTTAAAACGATGGCAATCAACAAATATACTTTTTAATCATATAGTTGCATTTTTAACAAAATAATTATATTTTTAAGTAAAATGATGAATCTTAAAAAAAATGAAGTTTCATTCAAAAAGTTGAACTTTCAACCAAGTATAGTGTTCAAATTTTCAATTTAAAAAAATTAAATCTGAACGACAAATATTATAGTTAATATTTGTACAGAAAAAATTTTGTGTTTAAAATAGAAATTACTAGAATTTAAATAAAAAATTTGAACTCACTAAAGACGAAGTTCCACCAAAATAGTTAAGTCATCAACCAAAACAAATTATTTTTTTACCAAATAGTTACACTTTTAACCAAAAATATCAAATTTTTCCCAATAGTGATGAATTTTCAACGAAAATGCATCCAAAAACACAACCGAAAATACAATTTTCATTTGAAATCCTTCAAAGTTGGTTATTGTAAATTAAAGAAGCAAAAAATTTAATATTTTTAGATTTTTTATAAACTGAACTGTTTTGAACTATAAGTATGTAATATTAGCATAAACGATATAATAAAATTTAATTTCTTTGCAGTGAAAACCGCGTTTTTCATTAAACTAATACAAAATTGTACAATTTCCAACTAAGGCTTTTAAGTTATTTATAAATGAGTCAATGCCAAATCCGAAGTCTTAACAGTTGAACAGTTTTCATTGTTTCAATTTTCAGTGTTAAATTTGATTTCTGTTCTGCTTGAAGACCTAGAAATAAACATTCTTCAACTTTGGTGGCCTCTACTTTTGAATTATATGTACAATTTTTAATATTTTTTATTTTCAGTTCTATACTCTTCAAAATTTCAAATTTTATTCCGCATTATATTTGTAAATTTATGTATTCCTATTTGCAAAGGTACTTCGAACTATAAATTCAGTTTAGAGCTTTAATCAAAAAATTGAAATGATCAGGGCCATTTTTTGTAAACTCGAAAAATAAAATTTCGACTTTTTTCTATTATTATTTACTTAACATGGGAAAACGTCAGCTGCTTGCATGTTTACTTGACATGTACAACTTTTTTTCGGTCACCTACTTTCGAAGTAAAATCCACCTATTCAGGTTTTTTTTTAACTCCAGTATTTATTGTGATGACTGCAAATGGTTTTTTTTTCTAACAAAAATTCTTGCGGAAATTATTGTAAGTTGATGTTGAATCACGTTATAAAGTAGCGAAAAATAATTGTATTAAACACACAATGTTTGAGGCGACGGATAGTAATAATCTCTGCGATTAAAGTCTCGCCCTCGAACCTTAATTATTCTGTTGCGAAATCTCACTTATCAGTTTCATTTACTGATCACGAAACGCTTTTACCCAATATCAAATACCGTGTTTGCTTTTAGCAAGTGATCTGGAAATAATGAGATATGCAATTCTGAATACATATTTTTTATGTCCACTCTTGCATGTAGTTGTGTGAATGACTACTCTTTGACATTATATAAATGGTGATTTAAATTTTATGATGTAAATAGAGATATTTATAGCGTTTTTTTATATATTTGTTTTAGGTCACAATGGCTAACCGGGGTACAGCCCAAAGGCCTAACGGCACACAAGGAAAAATTTGCCAGTTTAAGTTGGTTTTACTTGGTGAATCTGCCGTGGGAAAGTCTAGCCTTGTTTTGAGGTTCGTCAAGGGTCAGTTCCACGAATACCAAGAAAGTACAATAGGTGGTAAGTTACCCCTTTTAGAAATTATATATTTTTCAATTCAGTAAATTTAAGAAGAAAGCAGGATACCTGTCGGCCAGGAACATCAGAAAAAGTCGGGGATTTTGAAACAAAATTGTTTCAAAAGTTTGGAAGTTTCTATAAGAGACATTTAAAATAATTAAGATTTTAATCTTTGAATATTAATGGTCAGGGAAGATGAAAAACTGGCCGGGGAAAAATGAGAGAATTATCAATATGGCGTTTTGCGAATATCCTGATATAATATTCTTTTTAGTAATTAATTTGCCTTCTATTTATATTTTTATGGCGTTGAAAGTTCATCTGAAATCTTTATTTTTTACAGATTCAAGTATATATTCAAAAATTCGTCTTTTTAGTTTAAAAATCCATCTGCTCTAGTCCTTAAAATATTTTTTGGTTGAAAATTGAACAGCTTGGTTAAGGTTGAATCACTTTTTGTTCAAAAATATTGTTATTGGTCACCATTTTAGGTGAAAATTTGTTTTTTTGTTGAAGATCCGTCACTTTATGTTAGTTGAAAATTCATCTCATTGGTTGAAAGTTGAACTATTTGACGAAAATTGGTCTTTTTTAATAAAAATTCATCTGTTATTGTAACTTTCATTTTTAGTTCAAAATTTGATATTTTTAGGTCGATGTTCGTCCTTTTTGGTAGAAAACTAATCTTCGTTTTGAATCTTTCTCTGGGTTAAAAATGCAATTGTTTGGTTGAAAATGAAATTTTTTGGTCAAAAATTAATCTTCTTGGTTGGTTCATCTCTTTCGTTACGAATTTTCATTTTTTTAAATAAAAATGCAACTATTTTGTTAAAAATTAGAAATTTGTTTTTTCTTTGTTGAAATACCAATTATTACATTTTTTTAAAGAATTCATCTCATCGTTGAAAATTTAAATTTTCTAGTTGAGAATGTAACTGCTTTCTTAAAAATTCGTCTTTTTGGCTTGAAAATAAAACTATTTGTTTGAAAATACAATTGTTTTTGATTGAAGTTTAATCTTTTTTCAATAAAAGTTCTACCATTTGGTTAAAAATCTAACTATTTTGTTGAAAATTAATGTTTGTTTGTTTGATGAAATACCAACTATTACATTTTTCGTTATGAATTCATCTTTTGGGTGAAAATTCAACTCTCTTCTAAGTAGTTTGAATGCAAATGGTCAGTTACAAATAAATCTGGTTGTTGACAATTCAACTATTTAGTTTAAAATGCAACTGTTTTTAGTTGAAGTTTAGTTTTTGGTTGTTTTAACATTCAATCAAGTGGTTAAAAATTCCTCAATTTAGTCAAAAGTTCAATTATTTGATTAAAAATTGAATTATTTTGATGATAATTTGACTATTTCGTTGAAAATTGAACTATTTTGTTAAAAATTAATCTTTTTTGTTCGAAAATTCAATTGCTCTATTGAAAGTTCATCTTCTACGGGAGAAAAGTCACATTTTTTGCTTCAAATAAATAAATACATCATTTAAAAATTTTTGTATCTGAATATTTTTTTATTCCGTTTATAAAAGATACTACGTTAAACATTTTACAAGATTAAAATACTGGTCATTGAATATTAATGGTTAGGGAAAATGTAAATGAAAACTCAGGCATTTTGAAAATGAGGTTTTTCGGCCACACGGGAAAAAGGTTTTTCTTTATTCTTTGATATGTCATAACCCACTTATCATTTTCCTTTCCTTTCGCAGCTGCATTTCTAACACAAACAGTATGTTTGGATGACACGACTGTAAAATTTGAGATTTGGGATACAGCTGGGCAAGAACGTTACCACAGTCTTGCACCCATGTATTATCGTGGAGCGCAAGCAGCGATTGTGGTATATGACATAACAAATCAGGTCTGTACATTATTTTTATTCCTTAGACGCGCATTAAAATGCGCCACTGATACATAAATAAATATTTAATTGAGAAAGTCACAGCCTAATTAACTCAGATCGTTTGACTCGATTTTTTATAAGAAAAAATTTATGTTTTTTAAAATTATTTTCTTATTTTAGGACACGTTTGTACGCGCCACAACGTGGGTAAAAGAATTGCAACGGCAAGCCAGTCCAAGTATAGTAATAGCATTAGCAGGGAATAAAGCGGACCTTGCGAATAAGCGAGCAGTGGAATTCGACGAAGCTCAAGCTTACGCAGAGGAGAATGGACTTCTTTTCATGGAAACATCGGCCAAGACGGCGATGAACGTCAACGATATTTTCCTAGCTATTGGTAAGTGAACAGACTTTCATCTCAGAGCTAATTGCATTTTTTTCTCATTAAATTCTATTTACATGTTTACAGAAGAGTCGTTTCTGTATCGGTACCCTTACGAAAAAATATGATAGGAACATCAGTATATGCCGATAATGAATATCAAATCAATATTCAGTTCAGGTCTATTATAAATATTTCTGGGTTTTCTGAAAGATTCCGAGACATTTTTAATAGATTTAAATAATTTTAAAGATTTTAGGGTATTTTTAAAATATTCGGCATTTTCAAGAGCTTTTTTATTTAAAAATTTTTTGGTAGTTTAAAAAAATTTCAAGGAATTTTTTATTAATTCCATTCATTTTTAGGGATTTCAAAGTGTTTGAGATATTTTAAGATAAAGAATTTTCAAGAATTTCGGAAGATATAGATATTTTAAAAGATTTCCGAATATTTCAATGATTTTAAGGGATTTTATAGGTTTCAATGTTTTTTAATACGTTTTTCAATATTTCAGGAAATATCATAGAATTTCACGGGGTTTTATAATATTTGAATGTATTTCAAAGAATTTATTCACGACAAGTGAGGTATTTTGTAGAGTTTTAAAGATTTGAAATTATTTTTTTAAAATTCACCCTAAATTCTTTTTATTTACTTGAATTCTTTTAAATTTACTTCATTTAGATTTTAAGGGATTTGAAATATTTTAGGCTATTAAAAAAAATTACAAAGAAATGTTTAACTGGTTTCACCAGAAGTGAGGGTTTTTATAGGGTTTCAAAGACTTGAATAGATTTTTAAGTATTTTTTTTCCAATTTTATTTGCAATTCGACGCCAATTCTTATTAATTAATCCTCAATTCTTTTAAATTCTTTCAAATTCTTCTAAATTCACTCAATTCACTCAATTCAATTGATTAAAATTTGTTTGATTCTTTAATTCGTCTTGTAGTCTTGTTTTGAATTCCTTTAAAATTTTTATAAACTCATGTCAAACTTACTGAATTCAATTAATTTTTTCATCTTTTTGAAGTTCTTACAATTCACTTGATTTCTTTTTAAATTCAGCTTGATTTTTAATGAATTTCATCCATTTCTTCTTACTTCCCTTAAATTATTCCAAATTCAGTCAAATCTTACTGAAATAAATTAAATTTAAAAAAATGATGTTTTATTATTATTATTATTCTTTTGAATTGTTTTGTAAACATTAGTCAACTTCGATATTTTTTTATTTACCCTGAATTCTGTTAAGTTCTTTTTAATGTTTTTAATTTGTTTTAATTCTTCTAAATTTACTTGATTCTACTCAAGTGAATTGATTTTTTTATATCTTTAAATTGTTATAAATTCACTTAATTGATTTTTAAAATGCAGCTTGATTTTTTTTTAACTTCATCAAATTTTCTAAATTTACTCAAATGATACTGAAATAAATGGATTTTTTAGTTTTTTTTTTTAATTTGTCCAATTAATTTAAATTCTTTTGTATTTTTTGTCGTCATTAATCACCTTTTTAGTTAGAAATCAGTAGGGTTTTACAAATTTGAAATTTTTAGTTTGAATTCACCCTGAATTCTTATTAATTTACTCTGAATTCTTTTAAATTCTCTGGAATACTCTTAAATTTTGTTATTCCACTTTTAAAATGTTGTCAATTCATTTGGGTTTTTTAATTCACCTCGAATTTTCATGAAATTCATCGAATTCTTATCGTATCCGTTAAATTCCTTTAAATTCTTTCCAATTTCACGGAAATCAATCAAAAAAATTTATTTGTTAAATTTAGTACACTATATTTTATCACGCAGGGAATGTGAGGCCTGTTTTTGGAAAAAAAGACTTTGATTTATGACGTTTTTAAAAATAAGTAGTTAAATTGTCTTTTTTAATCATGATATCATTTAGTTATGAATGCGTAATTCCAAAACTTTTTACTTTAAAAATTTGATGTTTCAGATTTTATTTTTTTGAGCGTACATTTTAATTTAAAGAATTTAAAAATTCATTTTCAGATTTGAACAATTAAAAATTAGAAAATTATGAAATGAAATATTTTGGATCGAAAACATTTTTAGTTGATCAACGGTGAATATAAATTAATTAATAGTTTTTCAAATTGAACTGTACCTTAAGGATTAAAAAGTTAATAATATTTTATTGTATGAAAAATGTGGATCATTTTAAAAGATGTTCAGAAATTCTGAAAAAATGTCACAAACAATTTAAAATTTCAAAAATTGTTAAACAACATGTACATTTTTCAAGACTTGAAAATCAAATTTTGAAGCATTTTGAGGATTCTTAAACTATTTAAAATAAAATAATTTAACTTTCAATTTTAGAAAATCTTAGTTTTTACAAAAAATGTAATCGTTCAATTTTGAACATTTTTTAATTCATTGATTGATTCTTCAATTTGGAGCATCGAAAATAATAACTTCGATTTATATTTTTGGAACTAAATCTGAATCTTAGAAATCTGCAATTTATACTAGTGTAAAATTTTTAATTTGGCAGTGTAACGACATTTAATTAAAAAGTGTATTTGGATGTAAAATTTTGAAATTGAAAAACTTTCAAACTTTGATTTTAACAGATTAAATTTCAAGAGTTTCATTTTGAGTGCTTAAATTTCTAGCCCAGGTTTTATTAATTCAAATAGAACTTTTTTAGTTTTAGAGCTCGAATTTTTTTATTTCATTGATCGTGAAAAATGTTTGTGGACTGGGAAATGACCGGGAATTTTTTTCTTTGACTGAAACGGCCACTATGGATTATGGGAAATTCATTATAGGAAATCATTATATTATGAAAACGATTATAGAATAATCAGCATTGGGATGAATAATAACAAAATATTAAAGAAATTAATGTAAAAAACTAAAAAGTAAGCAAATTGCAAAGGAATGGTTTATTTTAGATCACGCATAATGTCATATGAAAGTACAGAAAAATAGCAAAAATCTTTACATTACGCTGATATCTTCAAGATTGCTTAAAATTTAAGCGAAATCCATGAAAATCATTTGGAATCACTTGCAATCCCTTGATAAACAAAAAATGTCATTAATTTAAAATTTACTAATAAGAGTGATTAATTAACGACTTCTGTAAATTAAGAGATTTATAGAAACCTAAAATTTATAAATACTCGTTATTTTGACATATCCGAAGCTTGAAAATGCTGAACGTTTAAAATAAATTATTTACCAGTCAATCAGTAAGCCTTGCGATTAAGGATACTTTTAGTTAAGAAAATAAAATTCATCAAATATTTCACAGTCCAAATTTAGCGGTGTCGTGTAACGAAAGTTAGCTTCAACTTACTCGTAACGTAACGCAAAATTTACAGGGTGATTACAAAAAGAACTGATTTAAATTATCTGTAAATCTCAAATTTGTCCGTGTTGCTTCCTAAGATGTATCCATCTCGAAAAATATGAAAAAATGTTAAATTTTTGATTTTTGACGTAGAATTTGTCATATGAAATGCAGAAAATAGGCCCTTTTCATTTATTGTAAAAGTGCAATTTCAGATTTATTTTTATTCAACAATAAAGTTATGTTTTCTCATTTAAAATATAAATTAAAATATTGTTGTATACTTCCGGGATGATTAAATGAAATAAATGAAATCTTACAGATAATTCTATACTAATTTAAAAAGTCGAAATTCCACCATAAAGAATAATTCATCCGGAAATACCTTGAAAATACATTTTTTATGTTTTTTAATTATTAAATTACGCAGTTGGAATATATCACACATGGTGAGTCACATTTTGCTAATGAGAAAAATAATCTGCTAATTTTAAATAATTGTATGTAAATTAAAAAATATATATATACTTTCATAATCAATTTATTGGATTTTTTCGCTTCAATTAGATGAACTTCTAAAAATAAATATAAGTTTTCAAACCATGTAAGATTTTCTGTTAAATCGATTTAAAAAATGGTTCTTCACTTTCCTGAAAAATTTATCGAGTTTTTTTCTCTGAAGAAAGGGCAGTTACAATGGTTTTTTTTAGAAATCTCTTTGAAATTTTAAAACCCCTTGAAATCTTTGAAATATTTAGTGATCGATATTTAGAAGCGCAACATCGAGTTGAAAATTTGGGATAATAAATAAGCACTAATAAAGGTGGGTCTGGTCCTAAATTTTTATAATTGTGAAAAAAGTTTCTTTTGTAAATAATTTTGTTTTGCTTTTTTCATCATTGTTAAAATTCCATGACCAGAACCACCTTTCTTAGTGCTTCTAATTTATTATCCCAAATTTTCAACCGATCTGGCGGCTCGTGTGAAAATAAGTTAGGAAATAAAAAAAGGTGTCGGTAAGGTCTAGTCACGTGACCCACTCGTCTGTCTCGTCACATGGCCTTAATCTTTGTAAAATCTTATCTTAAAATTAGTAAATCTCTTGAAATTCCTTTATAACTTTGAAAATATTTTTTGTAGAAATTGTTGATGTAGATAATGAAAAATAATGATGTAGATAATTCCCCCAGCGATTATTTGAAAATATTTTTCAATTTATTAAAATCTTTTAAAATCCGTAAAAAAGCGTAGTAATCTTTGAAGATGCAATAAAATCCTTTAAATCTGAAGAAATTCTTGGAAATAGCCCTTTGAAATCTTTAGAATCGCTACGAATTCTTTAAAATTTCTTTTTTGTAAAGTTCTCCTTTGAAATCATTTATCAGTAGAAATTCCTTGACATAAAATTTAATTTTTTTGAAATTTTTCTAAATCTTACGAAAGATCTTGAAATCATTGGTAATATTTTTAAATCTCTTGAAAACAGTTGAATTCCTTGGAAGAGCCTTAAAATCCCGCAAACTTCACTAGAAATCCTTTGATATCATTTGGAATTCCTTTAAGTTCCGTCATTTGTTTGAAAACTTTTAAAATATTGTAAAAACTCGTTTAATTTTTAGGACCCCAGACAAAATGCTTAAAATCGGTGAAAAGGTTCTGAAGACCCTTTAAATTCGTTAAAATCCAAGGGCGTACATTAAATCTTCCTTGAAATCTGTGAAATCCCTTTAAATAATTTGTTATACTACAAGTACATTAATCCAGGATATCCCTACCTGAAAACCCTGGAATATCCTGAATTGTCAGGGAATTTTTGCGTACCTGGAAAAATCCCGAAGTGTCAGGGAATTTTTTCGAGAGAGTGCTTAAACTTTGTTTAATTTTAATAAAAAATTAAATAAACATGTTTGCAACTAAATAATTCATTTTTTAAATAAAGTTATGAATATTTAAGTAAAATAATGAATCTCCAAATCAAATAGTAAATTTTTTTTAAAAAGATGAATTTTCAACCAAGACGATTGATTCTCCACCAAAAGACGAATTTTCAACAAAATACGTCAACTTTCAACAACAAAAAATTAATTTTCAATAAAATACTTAAATTTTCAACCAGAGTAGAATTTTATATTCAAATTATGATGCTTGAACCAAAAAAATTAATAGTTTGGCTAATTTTTATTTTTCTCTTAACTGATAAATCTTTCTGAATTGAACATTTAACTCTTGTTGAAAATTCGTATTTTTTGGTTAAATTCAATTGAACCATCAAATCTTCGGTTTTAATCAACTATTCCTGTTAATGATTCATCACTTTCGTTAAAAAATAATCCGCTTGATTGAAAGTTTAACTATTTTCTTGAAAATGATTTTTTTTAACTTAAAATATAACTTCCATTTTTGGTTGATTATTGATATTTTTCAGTTGGGCATTTAAATACTTGGTTAAAAATTGATGTGTTTAGTTGAAAATTAATATTTTCTGTTAAGAGTTAAATTATTGCAGTTAAAGAGTCATCATTTTTGTTAAAAATGAACTATTTCCTTTAAAAAAAAGTTTTTTTGGTTTTGAAACTTAATTTGTTTAACTATAAATTTATCTACTCCATTTTTGGGTGGAAATTCATCTTTTATTTTTTGAAAACTTAACTGTTTGTTTGAAAATTCATATATTTTGTTGAAAATTCATTTTTTTTTGTATAGATATTTATTTTTCTTTGTTGAAAATTTATTGTTTTGGTTTCAAATTTTAATATTTTAGTGGAAAATTTATGATTTTATTTAAAAAAGTATCGCTATTGTTCACAATTGTACTTTTTTGTTAAAAATTAATTTTTTCATGATGAAAATTATTTTTTAGTTGAAAATTCAAGTTTTGTTTTGAAAAGTTGTCTTTTTTGGTAGAGAAATAATCTTGGTTGAAAATTTAACTATCTGCTTAACATTTATCTATCTGGTTGAAAACGCAATATTTCGACTTGAAATGTCAGGAATTTCAAGTATTTTTAGTTGAATTTAATGTATTATTCACATTAATCTTACTTAAAACAATATTTTCCCTATTTTCGTGTAAAATCTCCTTACATCCCATGTTAAATATGCACTGAATTTTAAGTATATAAAAATAAATTATTAATTTGGTTTAATTGTTATTCATAATCACGGTCTTTATGAAGAAATTCAAGAAATTATTAATTATGTTTTTAGCATTATTTATTTATTTAATTATTTGATAGTGATAATATATTTAGGAATATATTTTATATATTTTGTTAAAGCTTTCTAAATTACACATAACTAAATCTCGAGAAACTTGCTCCATTAAGAAATTACTTATCCATTAATAAAGCTACACATTTAGATATTTGCAAAGACAGGAAGAAACTATTATTTTCAAAAAATTTGAATCATTTGAATGGCTCTGTATTATGAAAAATTATACCTGTAAAAACCTGCAATCGTCACCTTGAAATCAATCGTTTGTAGTTTCTCTATTTTTTGCTACACTTTTTGAATTATTTTAACATTATTTATTTCTATGCTGATTTTTGTAGCATGATTTTTTCTAGAATTGCGAAAAAATTACAAGAAATGCATTATAGGAAAATCATTACAAGCCTATACTGGATTTTCTGTAATATTTCTTCGTAAGGGCACACTCAGGGTTTTATCACCTTTTAATTTACACTTTGCTGAATCTATTGAACTCGAGCAATTAATTTGCAACTAGTTTATCTAAACCTATTATTTGCAGCTAAAAAACTTCCAAAGAGCGAGCAAACAGGAAATGCAAGTACAAGTGGACAAGGGCGCCGACTAGTCGAAACAGAAGGGCAGAAAGCAACTACCAGCAATTGCTGCAAGTGATTAACCAAATCCGTACGTGTCCCACACACTATACTGGTATCTATTTTTATAGTAGTTAAATTTATGCTTCTTGAGATCGGCGAAGCGAACGAATCAAGTCGTACCATCGATACGCATTTTTCCCGCGAAAAATCGTAGAGGAGGTGAGGAAAAAATATCCATGGACGAAACACGGTTGCGCATTTTTACATCTCGGAATTGAGAAGTCGTCGATCGCAAAGATTTTAAATACTTTTTATATTACAAAACAAAAATCGAGGAGTAGCTTGGCGGTCGGGGAAAATATGATTTCAAAGACCAAGGGGCAAAAAATCTAATTTTTCGAGGCGTATATCTCGTTTCGAAACGAAAAAACCCTACCGTGTAATTTGTGTACCGTATGGTGTTTGAGTGAATAGATCGAGGAAAGCTCATCTCGATGATGCTAATTGTTGTACAGCGTAATTGATTTTATGCAATATGATATTTAATAATATAGATTTTATAAACGGCAAGCCACTTCTGGCTTCTCTACATACTAACGTTACAAGGAAAAATTATACATATAGTTAAAGAAAAAATCGAAATTCGTTATTATATAATAATCAAGAGGAGAGGTGGAAGAAAGAACGTATATCTTCGTTTCGTATTCGTTGAATGTCGTGCTTTTGTGGCATCGAGGAATGTCTAGCATGAATTATCCAATGGAATGAGCTCAGAAAAGAAAGTTATCTGTAGCTACTTGATCC